>JAOSBO010204996.1:0-17343 GCA_027563915.1 Erythroxylum rotundifolium | reverse complement strand
CCAAAAATTCATGGCTGTATCTGTATGACTAATCTTTCCCAAGCTTTTCCTGCATCATCTAACAAAGCTCATGCCGTCAATGGAGATTGCTATTAGCTGGAAAAACAAAATCTTTATTCAGGAAACCCTCTCTTTTGGCAAGAACAGCTAGCAGGAAACTGAAACTCCTTCCTTTTTGGTAAAGATCATCAGACGATTTTGACATGAGATCACAGATTGAGCTGTTCACATTAATTTCTTCAACGCCATGCCTAAATCTAGGTGGCTTTACGATGGCTTCCGCTATGCTATTACAACACTTCTCCATTCCTGTAAGTTTTGATAAAAATGCATACGTTCAATTACTTCAGTGCTCTTACGGGCTTTGATTCGATCTGCTGGTCAATAACTTGGCGTGGGACTCGAACTACTTAGCATTAGGAGAACTGACGCAACTCTCTTGGATTGACTCCCATTTTAGAGATTTTAAGACAGTTCAACCACAAACTGTGTTTCCTTCAGACAGGATTAATGGCTTTATACAATGATATCAAATGGCAAAACACACCCTCTCTCTCTCACACACATGCACACGCACACACACTAGAGAGTGGAAAAGAAGACGAGAGGAGAATTAATTAATTCAATCCCAAAGTAGAATACCACACCATAGAGTCTTAATGCAAACTTCCTATTGGACCAAAAATTTGGTCAAATCAAATGAAATGCTTAAGGAAGAAGATAGCCGAGCCTCTTTCTTCACTTGCTTCATCATGATTTCGGCTACAATTAATGAAGATGCATGTTATTGTCTCCTTTCCTTGCATAGCTCATTCAAGCTTGATTTATTTATGTTCCTAACATTGCCGCCCTTAAATCAAGCTAGTAGAAATTTATTATTTCCAACAATTTCTTCAGTTTGTGACACAACTCAAACTTCAATGGTTTAGTAAAATATGTACAACTTGTTCTTTAGTGTGATAATAATTAATTACTACTTCCTTTTCATTTATTAGCTCGTGAATTTTATGAAACCAAATGCCTATGTACTTGGATCACCCATGAAAAACTGGATTTTTGAACAGTGCTATTGTAGACTTATTATCACATAATAATTTGGTTGGAACATATTGTTTTAGGTAAAGAACTTCAAGCATTCTTCTTAGCCATACTGCATGTGTAGCACAACTAGTTACTGCAATGTATTATGCTTTAGTTATAGATAACGCAACCACGGGTTGTTTCCTTGAAGACCATGATATTGCATCGGTGTTAAGATGAAAAACATAACCTGAAGTGTTTTTTTTTTTGGTGTCTATACCTCTATGCCCTAATCATTATCTATGTAATGTACAAAATTCACATTATTGATATTTGCATAAAAAAATTCCTTCATTTAAAGCACCTTTGATATATTGAAAATTCACTTTGCTCCTTCTAAATGATAAGTACGAGGCTCCTCCATGAATCTGCTAAGTAATTCTACTCCAAAAACTACAACCGGTCTAGTTGTAGTTAAATAACTCAGACTTTTTATGGGTCTCCCTTTATCTTCTTTTATTTTTTTCAATTTCCCTACAATTGGGGTAGGAGCCGATTTTGAATTCTCCATCTTAAATTTCTTCAAAGATTTCATTCGCATACTTCCTATGGGAAATAAAAATTGCATCATCCTGTTGAATTACCCCTATTCCAAGAAAATAAGATATTAGACCTAAGTCTGTCATATCAAATGATTTTACCATAGCCTCCTTAAATTCTGCAATCATCTTTAAGTTGTTTCAGTAAAAACTAAATCATCAACATAAAGACACAATTAAAATATCACCAAACTCAAAAAATTTAAAATATAAAATATTCTCAAAAGAATATCTTTCAAAATCATGCTTGATGAAGTATGAATAAAGTCTTTTGTACCATACTCTTAGTGCCTGTTTTAAACTATAGTGCTTTCTTCAACCTATAAACCTTATTTTCTTTAACTCTAATTTCATATCTTATAAGTTGCTCAACATATATTTTCTCTTTCAAAATTCCATTTAAAAAAGCAGATTTTACATCCATTTAATAGATCTTCTAGTTATTTTGAGTTGAGAGGGAGATAATCATGTGAATAGTGTCCAATCTTGTCGTAAGAGCAAATACTTAAAGGTAACGAGTTCATTACCAAAAAAAGCTTAAATTTTTGTCAAATTTTCAATTACAGCCTGAACTTTAAAAAGTAACAATAAAATGCCCAAATTATCAATTTTTTCCAATTTTAGCCCAACGATAGTCTCATTGTTATCTTCGCTGACATGACACTACCACTTGTCAACGAACCCTTATTATTCAGACATGTCAGTGTAATTAGTAGAAGTCTGTGAAGTGACATCGTTTCATGATAAAACTAAGATGACGTCATTTCAACAAAATTTAGACAATCACACCCTATCATTATTCTCAATCTGTAACCTAAATCCCTAACTTTTGTCTCATTTAGCCTGTCTTGTTGTCTATGTGCTTTAGTAATGTCTTTCATCTAAACAACTTTTTTTTCTAGTGGATGAGAGCTTTCAAAAAAATGTCTACTTGGACCAAATTGTGAACTTCATTCCAAGAATGATAAATTTGCATTTAAAGGATTTTGCAGCTAGCAGAACTCAAACTAAAAGTATTGATGAAGTCATGTTTCAGTTAGCAATAGAGATAACTAAGAAATCACGAGAAGCTCCAATACTCATTTTGCACACTTTTGATGCTTTACAACTTGAACTTTTGGATCCCGTATACTCTATGTTTCATACTATCTATTTCATTTTCCCTTTGTAACTACACCTCAATCAAACATAGCAAAACGATATGAGATCAATTGGAAGTAATCTATTGAAAGAAGAACCCGAGTGTCTTCAATGGCTTGATTCTAAGGAACCTTACTTAGTGCTTTATGTAAATTTTGGCAACATAAGAATGTTGACAACTAAACATCTGATCAAATTTTGGATGGGACTAGCCAAAAGCAACCACCCTTTTCTGTGGATAATAAGACCTAATATGGTAGTTGGTGGTTTTGCAATATGACCTCTAGAGTTCAGTGAAGAAATAAGAGAGAGGGGTTCATAACTAGTTGATGTCCATAAGAGTGATTTCATGCGTGAGTGAGAGAAAAGTTAGTTTAGTTTTGTTGAAATGAAGTCATCTCAGTTTATCATGAAATGACATTGTTTCACTAATCAAATTGGCTTTTACTAATTACATTGATGTGTCTGATTAATGAGGGTCTATTGACATGTGGTGGTGATACATTAGTGAAGATAACGGTGAGACTAATGTTAGGCTAGAATTGAAAAAAAAGTGATAGTTTGGGCATTTTATTGTTATTTCTAAATTTCAGGTTATAATTAAAAAATTGATGAAAGTTTGGGGTTTTTTAGTAATTAACCTAAAGGTAATCAATGCTTGGTTTTTGCTTATATCCTTTTGCAACCAATCTAGCTTTAAAGTAGTCAATCTCACCATTAGGCTTGTAATTTGTTCTGTACACCCACTTTACTCTTATAAGCTCTTTATCAACAGACAAATCTAGTAATTACCATGTGTCATTCTTTTCAATTGCATATACTTCTTCATCCATAACTTTCCTCATCTCAAGTTATTTAATGTCCCCTCATAATTAACTGATTCAAAGTCTGCAAATAAATCAAAATTGATGATCTCTTTGTCGGATAGATCATTATTAGTACTTATCACAAACTTCCAATTTGGCTAGTGACTAACGATGTCTTTGGGGTCTCCTAGATGTGTCTGGCTAAGATAGTGTAGACGTCTTAATATTTTCTTCTTCATAGCTTTCTAAAATTACCACTAACCTTTTTTGAGAAGTTGAAGACTAATCCCATATTCCATGCTCATTAAAGGTTACATCATGAATAATAATCATATTCTTCGTATTTGGATTGTATAATTTGTAGGCCTTTGAATTTGTAATCTAGCCTATAAAAATACATTTCTCACCTTTTGTTATCCAACTTCTTCCTCAACGGATCTGGTACATGTGCATAAGCAATAAACCCAAAAACTTTGAGATGTTGAATGGAAGGTTTCCTCTCGCTCCAAACTTCCTCAGGTGTTTTGTCATTAAGGCCTTTTGTTGGACACCTATTTAAAATATAAACTACACAAGCAGCAGCTTCTACCCAAAATTCTTTAGACAATTGTTTAGATCTTAACATGCATCTTACCATGTCCATAATAGTTTTTCCTTTCTGTTACTCCATTCTGTCGAGGTGTATATCTAGTGGTCAATTGATATTGAATTTCATTTTGCTTAAAGACCTCGATGCATGCAAGATATTCTTAACCTATATCTGTTTTTAATGCTTTCATTTTGCAGCCACTTTGCTTTTCCATAAATAATTAAATGATTTGAATGCATCATAAGCTTATGATTTTTGTTTTAGTAAATACACACAGGCCTTTCTACTAAAATCATCAATAAAAGTAATAAAATACTTATAACCTTATTAGATGGAACTTCAATAGTACACTGATCTGAATGAATAACTTCCAATAGCTTCTTTGTTCTATAGGACTTTCCAACTGGAAGTACATCCCTATGCTTTTTTCTTAACTCATATGTCTCATATACAAGGTTAGGAATACTCATAATAGGTAAGCTAGACACAAGCTCTTTTCTTGACAAATAATTTAATCCAAAAAAGAGTCCAAAATGCATATGCCATAGCCAATTTACGTCAGGTATCACAAAATTCAAGCAAGTAAATTTTTTATGATGAATTTTTAGTGGGAATAGATGATTAGAAGACATCTTTACCTTTGCAATAAATCTTCCACTCTTGTTTATAAAGGTGCAAAAATCACGAAATCTGCATTTTATAACCTTTATCTGATAATTGACCCATTCTCAATAAATTATGATGAATACCAAGAACATAAATATATCATAGATAAAACTTTTAGAACCATCCTTTAGCCTAATAGATATCTGACCTTTCTCTAAAATAGGAATATTTGAATTATTTTCAAATTTAACTATTAACTGACATTTTCATCTAAAGAGGAAAATAACTCCTTATTCCCACACATATGATTACTATAACAAGAATCCAAATATCATATTTTTTTCATCTTCCATAAAATAGTTGCTTACTAGAAATAAACTTTCTATATTATTAGAATTTTCACCAAAATGTTAGTATTGATTTTCTATAACATTTGCCTGATAGTTGTTTTAAGATATGGATCTACAATCAGTAGCTTTGTATCTATACCATCTATAATTAAAGAAATTAAAATTATTTCTCTCTTGATGTTGATTACCTCATCCTCTATTGATAGGCTCAAAATTATTTCCTCCTCTTCCTTGACTGAATGTTCTGGAATTGTTGTCTCTTCCCTAGTTAAAATTATTGTCAGGACCTCTTCCTCTAAAACTACCTATACCTCTGCCTCGGAAATCTTCTTTTCCACCATTATTAAAACCACCACCTCCACCATCTGCACTTTGATTAGATTCTGTAACATTATTGAAATTCACTAAGCCTTTTAAGGCCTCTTCTCTTGTCTTGTATGTTTTCTCCAACATTCTGCTAATATGACTTTAAATGCAACTCTGCTACAGTTATAGTCTCCATATCATCTGACTCTGGTAATGCAGTCACAAAATGGTCAAATTTAATAGGCATGGTGTATAGAATTTTTTCCACCACCTTACTATCTAAAATATCTTCTCCATACAACCTCATCTTTTTAACAAGATCAGTAACATGAGAAAAATATTATTCAACAATTTCTGAATTAGACATTTCATACCTCTTATACTCTCTACGCTAGGACTGTAATTTGGATTTTTTAGCCTTATCTATACCTTTGTAAGTCAGCTTAAAGATACTCTATGCTTCTTTAGCAATTTTAGTATTAGTAATTTTGTCAAAAATTGAATAATCTACTCCTTGATGAAATTAAGATAACGCCAATTAGTCCTTCCTTTGGGCATTTATATCGGCTCATTTTTGTAAGCCTCGATCAACAAGGCTCCAAATATTGTGAGCCTTGGGGTGTGTAGACATTAAAATTTACCAATACTTATAATCAATTTTACCATCTAACTTGGAACCTGATCACATAATATTATAATTATTTGACATCTTTTACTTTTAAATGAACCATTCTCTCACAACTATAAGAACACACACACTCTCTCTCTTTCTCACAAATCACTTTAAAAACTAAAGGTGGATTTAACTAACTCTAATACTAACTTGATATCAAATGAAAAAACACACTCACACACATTTTGATGGTTATGATTGTAATGCTGGTTTCTTTGATGGTTGAAAAGATGATGACACACCCATTTTTCTTGTTTTTGACAGTTGACAAGGAATAGAAGAGCTTGGTGCTGCTAATTTTGTTTTTAGAGAAGGTAACCTAAAGGTATAGGAGTTGTTAGACCAAGTAAAACCCGTTTCCTCTTACTTCAGAAATTCATGATCCTCCACTAAGTAAAACATGTCCAAAAAAAGAAAAAAATCACTCAACAGATAATTACAATCGAATAGAAAAAGTTCAAAATATTACAAAAGAGAGAAAAGAAATGACATTATGTGGCAATTAAGAAATTATTAATAGTTACATATACACTAAAAAAGAGACCAATCACAAAATTTAAAGTCTTATAAACCTTAAGATCACAATTACAAGACTATTGATCATCTCATAGATCATACAAATCCCTTGGCTTAGCTTCAATAACATGATGTCAACCCTTCTCTTTTTGGTCGGCGACATAGAAAACTTGTCTTGCCTGACTGAAAATAATAAATGGCTCATCTTTTAAGAACCGACCCCATGTGGATTAACTTAAAAAAGTTAACACAAGGTTCATTATTTCCATCTAGCTTTACCCCTTTAGCTAAGTCCACATAATCACAATGAAAAACAACTACCCTATATGTTCCATTGTAATCTACTTCAAAAATATCAATCAATTTTCCATAATATTTTTCTCCATTTGCAGCCACCATTACTCCACTATTTTTTTTCTTCCTAGTTCTTTCAAGAGTAGTTGTACTAAACTTGATGCCATTGACCACATAGTCCTTTACTCTTATTGCAAAAGGAGTCAGACTATAAGCTAAAGCTCTTATCAACCTTCCTTCTTGAGTGTCCTCATTAATCTTGCATACTTATCAAAAATGTTTTTGTGAACTCATTAATGCATAATCAAATATCATTCAAGCACAAGATTTAAACAAAAAATACTAAAAAATATATGTACAAATGGATAACCTGTGATTTGAACCAATTTGAAAATTCATCGGCTTTCCATCTGTTTACCAAAGCTTCATCAACTCTAATTCTCCAATTCTCTCTCCGCTTTTGATATATGAACCCATTGTATATAGTGAAGGATATCTAGAACTTTTAGTGATATCGAAATTAAATAAAAGTAGTCAACTATATGATTTAGTGTATAAGATTAACACTTATTCATAAAATGGCTTCAATAATTCCTTAAATTGGGTAAGAAAATAATCATGTATTTGTGCTAAACTTTGATCAAGCATGTGAGTGATTTTTTCTCCCCTATTGCTCGAACACTAGAATTAAGCAAATACTATTTTTATTGAGGAATATCATCATCATTCGGACGTGCTCAATCAAAAATAGTCTTAACACCTTCTAGATATCTTGAACGAAAGGTAACAATCTCTTCAAGAATATAACCCTCAATAACGGAACCTTCTGGCTGAGCTTTATTTCTAACGTATGTTTTATATAAGTTAATATATAGTTTGCCATATCTGATATTAGAAAAACGAGATAAGATGGAATTAAAGGTAAAACAAACACGTTATGTAGAAACAATAATGCTAACCTTTCAATTGGATACATCCATCTATAGTGTATGGGTCCACCAAGCTCAATCTCCTTCACTAATGAATTAGTAAGTGAACCATGATCTAAAAAAGGGAGGACGAAATTCAATCTCCATACGGCAAAGTATTTCTATGATATTTGATTATAAAGCATCCGAATGTTTAGGATCAAGGCATCTGGAACATAAAGATTTGAAAAACAAAGACACATTATGAAGGAGGTCAGCCACTTGTGAGGACTGGGATGTTTTCAATGCCATTGGAAGGATTTCTTGCATTAGAATATGATTTTCATGACTCTTGAGATTTATGAGCTTTTTATTTTTCATGTTCACACATCTAGAGAGGTTGGATCTATATCCATCTAGGACTTTAAAATTTTGCAATACTTTCAGAAATAACCATTTATCCTCAGGTGATATATAATATGAAGCTGCTAGCATGAACAACTCGCCACCTTCCTAATGTTTGAGCCAAAGATGGGGCTTCACGTTCCTCTCCCTAAGGAATAGGCAAGTTTTCTCATCATATCAAGTATTACCATCTGCATTCATGAGGGTTATGAGTATATTATCACATACATTCTTCTCTATATGCATGACATCTAAGTTATGACAAAGAAAGTTGTGCTCCCAATAAGGCAAGTCAAAAAATATGCTCCTTTTGGTCCAAAGAATCTTATCCTCACTCATATTCAGCTCACCTATCATTTTACCCCTAAGGTGTCTCTTCTTTTTCTTTGAGGTTTTAACTATTTTACCAATATTTTCATGCTCTCTCAAGATGTCAAAACCAGATACAGAATTTGGAACATGACTATGCTCTTCAGAGCCATCAAATAATTCACCATGAAACCTGAAATTATGATCATGAGCCAACCATTTGTAATGCCCAATATAACATATCTTGTTCCCAATCCTAACTGAGGGTATTGGGTAAGTACATAATGGGCAAGCATTATAGCCCTTTGTACTCCATCCAGACAATCTAGCATAAGTTGGAAAGTCACTGATGGTCCACATTAGAGCAGCTTGCATCTTGAATTTTTCCTTGGCATACGAGTCAAATGCATTAACACCTTCCCATAATAACTTCAACTAGAAAGGAAGAAATTATTCTCAATGGCCATGTGATATAGGCAGTGTTCATGAGACAATATGGATTAAACCCATCACTAGCCAAACCTAGCCTCACACTTTGAGGATCAACTGTAAATTCAGGATACCGAGCATCGAATTTCCTTTAAGCTAATGTAGTAGCCGAATGCCTTATAAATCCATCCTTTTTTCTTTCCTTATCATGCCATCTCATGTCTTTGGCTATCTTAGATGACATATACATGCTCTTTAATCTCTGAATCAAAGGAAAGTATCTCATCACTTTAACCGGAATGTTCTTTTTATCATTCTTCCACCTTGAGACATGAAATGAAGGGAAAAAATTTTCACTTGACTTTTTACCTAATACAATGTACAGTCATTTGGACAAGCATGTATCTTTTCATATCCAAGACCCAAATCTGTTATCAGTTTCTTAAATTGATAGTATAAGGAAGGAAAATTGGTTATTTGTGGAAATGCATCGAGTAAAAGATTAAACAACATCAATAAAGACTTATCTGGCCAATTAAACATGCATTTTATGTGAAAAAGGTGTAGAAGAAATGACAACTTAGAGTGAGTGGTACATCCTTCATAAAGCCCTTCACATGAAACATGAAGTATCTTCCTAAACTTAGCCTCTTCCTCGCTAATGAACATGTTAGGTTCTTTATCATATGGCTCATTGTTCATCCATCATGCCATCAGTGTCTAGTTGCTCCTAGGGTTCAGAGATAGGTTCACCTTCACAAGGAATACTAAATCCAATAGCATCCCTCAATAACCCTACAACATCATCTTGGCCTATTAATATGAGGTGATCAAGCATTATAACCATACGACCCATTTGTTCAGCAACATTTTTAAGAAGAGTGTTTCACCCATGGAATATCCAATCTTTATAGTCCTTATAAAATCCTTTAAACAAAATATGACTTTCTACCTCCTCTAGTGCAAATAATTTCTTCCTTTCTAGTTGACATACATTATAAGGACATCTAATCTTGCCATTTTGTGCACCTTATTTTGCAAAGTCAATGAAATCATCAATCCCTTGAATATAATACTCGCCATTTCTTTGTTGATTTATCCAACTCTTATGAATACTCGTGGACATTGATCCTATAGATTCACAAGTATCAACCTTTACACATATTTTTTGAAAATACAAACAAACAAATAGATTACAATTTCATGCTCTTTGACATTTCTATTCTCATAAATAAATGAACGGAAAATCAGAGGCATAAAATTAATGAATGATAAGAAGAACAGTTAGCTAATATGGGACCAAAATCATTAACTACAATGAAAAGATCTTTAAATATTAGCTCTAAATGAAGATTAAAATCATTTGAAAATTCAAATGTAGAAAAAATCAACAATTTACATAATTTTTCCCTTATAGACAAAGTGAAATTAATAACAGTCCTCATCAATTTACAATGGAAGAAACGTATACAAATGAAAAATGCCAAATAAGCTAAAATGTTAATCTACTTAATTATGTGTACAACAATGAATTAATAGGTAAAGATAACAATAAGAAAAGGGATGAGAAAACTGTCAACTGATTTTGAAAGTTTAAGTTCCTAAAAGGAGTATGAAAACTGGTTCATAACAAAGCAAGCGTATTAATTATCAATCTTACTCCATAAAACCATAAAGAGTATACAAACAACAAAAGAAAATAGGAAATTAATAGCATCAACCTTTAAGACTTTTAGACACAGAATCAGAAGCTACTGAAGTTGACAAAAAAAACTACTAAAAGTGAGTCAAAGATTTAACCTTTCTTTTTCTCTCTTTTTTTAGTTAAATCCACAGCTTAGTACTTGCAACCATGAGCCACATTTGTAATGAAATTGTAATTAGATAGGGGGTTTATTAAACATTTGATCACCAAAAAAGTAAATTAAAAGCAATTGCTATCATCGGTTGGATTTCATAGCAGAAAGTAAATTAAAAACAATTGCTATCATCGGTTGGATTTCATAGCAGAACAACAAACGGAGGACACTGTTTGATGCAACCTTGCGTCAATGTTTTGAACCCGGAATACGTACAAAAGAATACACTATGAACATACCATACATCGATGAAAAAGGTTACCATTTATCAAGAAATCAATTTTTCTTAACATGCATGGAAAGAACCAACAAACTTACGCAAGCAGAGCAAAAGAGTGTAATGTAGAAAATACAGGACAAAAAGATAGAAATAGTAAGATCTGTTTTTGAATTTCTGAACTGAAAAACCAAAAATCTATGACTCAACATGCAACAATGACAAAGAAAAAAAATCACAATAACACCAATCAATAAATTAAAGTAAGAAAATAAGAAAAGCAGCTTCACAGCTTTCTAAATATTTGTACAAAAATAGTAATCTATAATCACCAAGGGCCAAAAGCAGTTGATCCTAAACTAAGACACAAAGAAGATAAAAATTCATTAAACACGAAAAACAGAAATGAAAACTAATTAACTCTATGATGCAGATTATTGACAACGTAAAAGAGCGAAAGGGATTAGCAAAATATCAGAAAGTAGAAACTTATCAAATAGAAACTAATAACAAGTAGTCACAAACAAAAACTCTAATGAGTAAACCTAGGATGTTAAGCTCCATTTTAAATGGAAAATCAGAATAATCAAAAAGGAAATAGGAGGGATTGTTGGGGTTTCTCTCGTAAAAGATTTTGAGGAGTGAGTACTTGAACAGGGGGGGGGGGAGCCCAATTGAAGAAGAGCGAGAGATTGAGATTGTATTGAAGATTAAAAGCATTTGTAAATGTGGGGGATACACAAGAGATAGCAATCTCCTACCTCAAAAGAGAAAGACCCGACGACAAGAAGCACAGAGACAGATAAAATGGGGCTAAAAAAAATGTAGTGCATTAAAAACTTGTGAGATCTACCAATCTTTGGACCTTACACAAACAAACGCCTTTGCTCTCTCAAGACTTAAATAACTCTGACCCGTCACCTTCTATTTTGCATAGATGTCCCCTCATTGCTTTCTATTAGAGTCATTTCTCCATTTCTTTTTTTTTTTGGTTACTTGTTTTTCCTTCATTATTTTGTTACAAATTATAAAAGGCGCCAGTTGTTATCAGCCAATTGGAAATTTTAGAAATTTTAGACTCTTTTTTAGTATTTTTTTAGACAATTTTTGTTGTCTTAAATAAATGTGTAAAAACTAAACCAAATTTTAAATTATTTAAGACAATTATTAAATGTGTCTAGGAATAAACGTCTAAAACTTCCTTATTTTGGTGTAGTGGTTGAGCCAAACAAATAAATAAGTTTTAACTGCTAGATCACACATATCAAGTTATTTTCTGCAATGGTTTGTATAGGTCATGGTCATGTCAATATAAATAATAACTATAATTTATATTTTTCCTTTTGCATAAGTAATAAAGTCTAAAAGTTGCACGAGAATTTGAAAGCTGGGGAAGGACGAGGTTTTCAACCTTCCCTACCAATAAATTGTAGCCTCATTGGCATCATTGTTATATAAGCTCTTTTTCTTCACTCGTTTGGTTTAGTTACCTTTTCATCCATTTTTTAGAGTTACTTTAAGTGTTTGCCAAGACTTGGATTGGATGTTGTGGGTGTTGTTTCTGCTAATATCTAGACTGTTTGAAAGGAAATATGAAAAACAGAAAAGGAAGGGATTCATCATCTATGCATCCTCCTCTTTGTCCACCTCAAGGTGAATCAAAAACATTGCATTAAAAACTAAAAGGGGAAGTCTTAAACAGGCTATTCTGAACTTTCTTCGAACACTTCAAAGACATAAAATATTCATCCCAAATCACCTAAGAATATTATGTCTTATTCCTTCCTAAATCTACTTTAACACATTGCAAAGCCAAATGCGCCACACATTATCAAAACAAATGCAAAAACACTCTAAAAATCATCCCAAATTGTCAGGTATTTTCTCTTAAAATACCAACAGTATGAACACGACCTTCATCACAGAGAATAAGCATTGAATGACTAACCTCGACTAAAGGATAGGAGGACGACGATTGGAGAAGACAGAAGTACACAAACATTGATGAGGAGAAGAGAAAATGACGACAAACCAACACAGGAGAGAGGAAAAACGTAAAAGCAGGTGCAGGAGAGAGGAAAATTTGGGCGGGTGACCTCAATGTTTTTCATTTAACATAAGTTGAGACGACATCATTTGGCATCGAAGAAATGACGTTGTCTCAGTTTATTTTTTTAAAGGTCCAAATATTTCGCGACGAATAATGTTATCGTTGCCAAAAGAAAACAACATAACATATTTAGCAACCAATATTGCAATCATCGAAGTTTGTATGAATGCCACAACTTTTTGCTTCGCCTAATTTGTCCATCTATTTAGTGACGATATCACAAAACATCGCAAAATATTTCTTTTGACGACCAATATTTGAAAGCGACGCCAATGCTACACTTTTTTACTAATTTTTGCTAAATCTTTTTAATATATCATAAACATAACTAATATATCAGTCAATGGTATATTTCTTCGTCTTTGTCAAAAACGACAATGCTTATGTTAACTACAAACTACGTCGTTTTTCCAAATTAAAATAATTAAAATGAATAATTTTTTAAATACGTTTTTTGAAATTATAATAATCAAAATGTATAATTTTATTAAAGTTGTAAGTCAATTATAATTTATTCGGAAGGTCAACAAATTAATTTGCAAATAGTTTTCAATTGAATAATTTAATTTTTAATTCAAATTATGTTTATTTTGAATAGGAAAATAAATTTATTAAAAATTATTTATAAACCCGCGGGCTTTCACAACGAACCATGTATTAGTCGCTACATCTACCGTTTGTCGACCAAATATAATAAATCATAGCAAATTAATTAATACTACTTCCAAACACCTATAGTAAACAATAAACGACATCATTTACCTAAACAAGAAAAGTGATGTGGTTTTGTACTAGGATTTCAATGACAACCACAATAAAAGGCTACTCCATTCTCATTCAAGCCATCAACATTTCTGAAGATCCTCCCTACTGTTTAGGTTTTATATTGTGGTCATCACTGTCGAAGAACCATTATTAACTGAATCGATATTATTCTTTTGTTCTATTGTCATCAACGAAGTTGTGCTAAGTTTAACCTATACCTTTAGGTGCTTATTGTGAGTTCTTAATTATGCATTTGATGTATGAGTTGTATTTATGATCATGTTTCGAACATGATTTACTGTTTGTCTTTGTTATTTGTATATGGGTTGGCTTCTTCCCAACGACCTTTAATGCTTCCCTTGTCAAAGCTTCGTAACTATTTGATGAAAGGTCTTCACAAGTATTTTACTTTAATTCATTTCCATTTATAGTAATATAGTCCATTATAGATAATACTATATTTTTAGAAAGTCATATCTATTCTACTTTAAATCCTAAATTTTGCATGTGATACAAACTACATAATAGATTTCTGATATTTTAATAAGGGTAACTTTCATATCATTAGGCACATTGAAGATGTATAAGTACTAAACTGGACTACTTTCACTTATAATCGAAATTGGAGTTGAACATATTACCATTTTATTCTAAATCAACATTTGTAGAATATACCTCTTAACATTATTAATCAAGGAATGTCAACATGGTGACTAGTTCCAAATGACCCTAATTCATTTTGTTGGGAGGAATGTGGCAAAACTGTCTATACTAAAAAAATAAACAATGCAGAAAAATCTCTACTTCATACACTAATCATCATTTTCCTTCCATAACCAATCTTCTGCTTCAAAATGTTTAGTATCATCCGAACAACGTCACTTTCCTTATTATGTGCATCTCATTTTATGAAGCTATTATATATATATTCACATTTGATGGTATATATTACATATTGTTTTAAGCTTCCTTGAATCTCGAAGATTACATGTATGCCTATGGAGGCAGGAGCGATGTCACAGCGAATTGTAAAGGATTAGGAGAATTGGTTGTTTTGAAAAATTCGTCAATTCCACAAACTTCGTCTGGTCATTCAGGTATGCATGTCACTCCAATTTCTATTTGTTTAATAGTTTACTAATCTAACAATATCTAAGTTCTATACTGATTGTGTTTTAGTTAACCATTTCATACTGGCAGTTCATCTAGAGAACTTGTCTTCCATACTAAATCTAGCAACTCATTCACTGTATCTTCTATAAGTTTAGCTATAGCCGAAATGTTGTTGTAAAAGGGTGTGAAAAACCCTACACTTGAGGGAAGAACTATTACTGTTTCAATTGGTGTCTTCGAACGTGCAAGGACTCTTCTCGAGAATCTAGACATTAGGGACTCATTTATCTTTACAGACTCTCATGTCACTTGGAATCAAATTGTCATTTATCGATGCAATCAACTATACTTAGCTTTAAAGTTGATTTATTATTGTACCTGAAAGGATTTGTCAAACAACCTCTCTACTAGTTAGGGGTCAAGTTGCATACTATTGAGTGTGAATTGTTATTGTTCTTGTTCTATGACTGTATGAATTGTTAAACTTCTAATTCAAAGTTCATATGACTTCATATGTCATATTATTATATGGATACAATTATTTAAATTTTTTATAACTAATTTTTGCAATGTTAGTAAATATTAATGATTAATTAATATTATTGTTTAGCACTTAAAATTATGTTGTGTGTTTTCTTAACAATACATCGTAAACATTCAAAACAAATTTCCAATAAAACATATCTTAACTATGATAAATTATAAAAATGTTAGTTTAACTATTTTGGAAAATGTCAATTCTTTGGTGACGATTTCTAGAAATAGTAATCGAATGTGGATCATTTATTTACAATTTTCAAAAATCATCACCAAATGTTGAGAATTCTCAAAATTAAGTGTAACATTTGGTTAGAATTCCCAAAATTTGTTACCAAATGTTGATCTTTTTGTCACGCTTCCAAATATCATCATCAAACGGTCACTTTTAGCAACAATGTAAAAAACGTAGCAAAAAACCAAACATCTTTTTACTAACGATTTTGCATAATCTCCACCACTTGTGAACCCTTTGGTGACGATTTTAGACATTGGACACCAAATGTTTAATAAATTATGGTGACGATTTCAGAAAAGCATCACCAAAAGTTAGCGACGAATATCTAAAATCGTCACCCAATGGATCATATTGTGACAATTTTCAGTAATTGTCATTAAATGTTTACCATTTGGTAACGATTTTTGTCATTCGTCACGAAATGTTGTTCCTTTTGTAAGGCTTTTTTAGTTAGTCGCTAAAAGCTTAGTTTTAATGACGATTTGTAAAATCGTCACAATAGGATAACTTTTGCCGACGATTTTCGAACGTCACCAAAAAAAATGTAGCTAATTGTCTACTTTATTGTAGTGACCATAGGCTTTGATTATACTCATTTTATAGGAAACAAAAAATAATAAAATACTAAAGTCTTAATCACACAAGCAAACTTCCTATTGGATCAAATTTTTAGTCAAATAAAATGGAATGCTTAAGGAGGAAGAAAGTTAAGCCTTTCTCTCCACTTGCTTCGTCATGATTTCCACTACAATTAATAAAGATGCATGTTAGATGTCTCCTTTTCTCGCATAGCTTATTCAAACTCGATTTATTTTTTGCCTAACAGACAACATAATCTGACACAAACATCCATCACTTTCCAAACCTTAATCACATTCGAATGGTTGTTTTGTACATTAGAGCAATTAAACATGATAAATTCTTGTTGCTTGAAATGTTATATATAATCTGAAGACATATTAGAATAGAAGTTAGAGAGAAATTAGGGATCTATATCTGTATATTTTAGGAAGATAAATATGTTACTTATTTGTACATACTTTATTTGTACATATCTCTACAACAAACCCTATCATTGAAGGGTATAAGTATCCCTATTAATATGCAATACAATATACATGTATCATTATCAGTAAATCTGAACCTTTTACGCTTTATGGTATCATAGCCACTGCAAAAACCATAGAATATGTATCCTTTCTCCTTCTAAAACTTTGCCACCATGACTGACAAAGCAAATCCAACTCTAACCAATGAAATAACACCCAGTAGCAGTAATCTTCCAATTATCACTCAGTACCAGAATGACACCTCTGGATTTAACCCTAGCATCCTGTTAGATGAAACCAATTATTCTTGCTAGAAGATTGCTATCTTGCCTGAAGATTGCTAGCTCACTCAATGCTTTACTTGAACTTCAGCTTCAGGACAGTTGATGATTGCTTGCTCATTCAATGCTGCTACACTGCTACTTCTACTTCAGGAAATGAAAACTTCCAGAATATCAACTCTTTTCTACTTCTCTAGTTGTAACACTTGTGTTTGTATCAAATG
>JAOSBO010204989.1:0-17347 GCA_027563915.1 Erythroxylum rotundifolium | reverse complement strand
CCCCCAATAAACATTAAAAACACTTAGTCTTAATTAAAAAGAAGGAAGAAGAAAGAAGAAGAGAGGAGGAGGAGAGGAAACATTAGGCTATCACCAAAATTCCACCATCCTTTTGATTCTCCAACCTAAACCAAGGTGTTCTAAATGTGGAGCTCTCTTCTTAAACCAAGGTGTTATGTAAATTTAATCTCATCTCTCTCTACATTATGATTTTGAGTTTGATGTTAAGATATGTTGTTCTCCATGCTTGAATGTACATAAAACATGGTTTAAATGAATGAAATGAGTCATGGAGAGGTTTCTTTAAGCCAAAACCAAAATGGTATCTCTTTGGTGAAAGATGGTGAAATTTTGAATATCTTTTAAAATTGATGTTTTAAATGAACTTTATGATGTTCATTGTGTATGTATAATGTGAATTGATGATGAAAAATGAGGAAGAAGTACATTAGAATGAGGCCTTTAGTTTATGCCTTTAGGTGTTTGATAACATGCCTAAGTGAACTTGGCCCAGGATTTAAGGATTTTGATGGTGTGTATTCGAAAGAAATTTTCATGTTTACTTAAAGTAAACTTGAATTGTCGCTTAGATTGATGAATAGTAGCCTAACGTACTTGGATTAAAATGTGCTCAATTATGCTTTGAAATGTGTAGGTATTAGATCAAGGCATTACATGCCTTAGAAAATGCAAAAGTTTGTGGTTTATATGCTTATATGGTGGTTTATACATATGAGATATATGTTTGAATAGTAATACATTGTCTATTGTACGTACAAAGGCTCGGGAGCTATTGATCAAGAAAATTGTAATGAGAATTATTAAAGTTAAGGAAGTATACATTTTTTAGGTGAGTTGGAGAAAACATGACTCTCAAATGGGATTAGGACATCCCAAGACATGCATGATGACTTGTATGTAAATTTTGAACCTAGGTAATGTATAGTAGAATTGATTTTCAAATAGATGCTAGTATACTTATGAATCTAATAAATGACATTCTTTTGAATAACTCTTTGCACTTGGAGTGAAACTGATGTTTTTATTTCATATTTTGAGGAATGATATTGTTTTCAACAAACCTATAATTGAAGTGCAAAAAACAATGTTTGATTTTCTAAAACTACATTTTTGAATAACTTTGCACTTGGAGTGCAAAAGATGACTTTCATTGTATGAAAAATATTTTGAAACTTACATATGCATAATCAAGTCATATATATTGCATGCATGTATTATCTTTTGGCTTAGAGCCTTGGCACAGTTCCATTTTATCGGTAGGACTAATAAATAATGGCATGATGCCTTACTTGATTTTATTATTCAATATTGGTATATGATTTTTTATGATTGGTGAGGAAACGATTGACCAATCGTGTGCTGGGCACAATAAATTAAGCGACCCCTATACGCTTGACGCTGGTACATAAAAGTCGAGACCTTGTAATGACACCATTCTACATGACTCGCGGGTGATTGCATACCTAGAGGTTTAGTCACTGACGAGGTCATCTCCTGAGGTTATGAGGCTCTTTTCGACCTTAGTCTGGATTCACCACAGATGAAATTCGAGTCAACACTAGGATCGATGGGTGTTCACACTAGTTTGGCCGATTAATGGTGACACACATAACTGTTTTAGCCTATTCTGAGATTTGATTTCCTGACGAGATTTGATTTTTACATATGATTCTATTCTGCTTTTGGTGTACTAAAACTGGAACCTATGTTCACTGAAAGAGTGATTAATAGGCTAGGCCTATGTGGTTCCTAACCAATATGGCATGAGTCATAAACTAGGTCTATGCATTTCTGTGTCATGCATATTCACTTCATAGGTGGTTATGTGCAGGTTAGATATATAAAATTATCTTTAGGTTATTTAGACCGTTTTGGTGTGTACTAGGTTTTATTTGTGATATATGTTTCTTTCTACTTACTGAGTACATAATGTACTCACCCCCTCCGCTTCCTAACCATGCAAGTTAATTTCGTAAACTTGAAGCTCTGAGTAGATCGTGCAGTCTTTTGGACATTTTCGGGACATTAACGCACGTAGGTAGTCTCTGTTTTGTTTCTTTTATTATATAGTGGCTCATGAGTATGTCTATATGTTTGATGATAATGTTAATATGCTTTATAATTTTGTAAAATTAATGCTTGTCTATCTTGTGGTTTACAAATGACTTTATATATAAATATTTTGTACTGTTGTTGAGATTGCTCTTGAGAGGACTTCAAAGTCTAGAAATTGTGGTAAAATTTTACTGTGATTATAGAAGTGCGTTTGAAATTGGTTTACAGGTGTTTTTTATTTTTATTTTGAGATTTTCAAATTAAAGTTGTTGTGCTGCAAAAATGTTTTTAAAGATGTCTAGTTAGCCTTGCATAGTTAGGTTAAAGGTAATGTGAGTATCCTTAGCCTGGGTATGTGGAAGTTGTCAAGTGCCTGATGTGGTTCGGATTGTGACACAAATTCTCATTAGTGGCACCAAAATAATATCTTTAACAAAAATTGAAATGATTAGGATATTATGCTTATGCATTTTAATAAAAGGTGTAGTGTTAACCGTCTCCTTAGAAAATCCATTTTCTAAAAGAAATGCACTTAGCCTATCTTACCAAGCTCTATGGGCTTGTTTTAAACCATATAAAGCTTTGAAAAGTTTGTAGATATGGCTAGGTGCATCATGTTCCAAAATCTAGAAGTTGGTTAACATAAACTTCTTCTTTAATGAAACCATTTTGAAAAAGCATTTTCAGCATCCAATTTAAAACAATTTAAAATTCATATATGATGTAGTTGCAAGCAAGAGCCTAATGGATTGTATCTAAGCTACTGGAGCAAAATTTTCTATAAAGTCTATGTCCTCCTTTTGATTATACCCCTTTACTACCAACCTAGCTTTATTTCTTACAATAAGACCTAACTCATCTAATTTATTTTTAAAGACCCACTTGTTACCTATATTTTGGTAACTACTAGGTTTAGGTACTAAAATTTACACTTTATTCCTCTTAATTTGACTCAACTCCTTATTCATAATAAGAACCCAACTTTCGTCATTAAGAGCCTCTTCTATTATCTTAGGTTTACCTTAAGAAATGAAAGCAATATGATATAAATATTTAATATGAGATCTCTTGTTGAACATCACCTAAAATTTGATTAGGATGACGGCTCTTCTTGAATTTTCAAGTCGTAGGAGTTCCTCATCCTTCTTGCTTCCCTTACTTGGTAAGATAATATGTTCATGAGTGATTTTTTGGTGATCACTTTTATTTCCTTCAAGGAATAATGACTCTAGTTTTTTTTATACACCTATATCATCAACTTTAAGATATTTATTGGATATAAAAGTTTTAGAATCATCAAAAACATGTATAAATTCTTCAATGGTAAGGCTTTTCCTGTTAAATACACTATATGCTTTGCTAGTTAATAAATAGCCACTAAAAATTCCTTCATATGTTTTGGAATCAAAATTTCCTAAGTTATAGTTAGTATTCAATATATAAAACTCACAACTAAAAACTTTAAAGTATATTGATTTTTGGCTTGTTTACATGCCATAGTTCATAAGGTTTTATCTAAGGTTAGTCTTATGTAGACTCCACTTGAGATGTGATATTCCTGGAAATACCTTACATGATCATATTTTCCTTTTAACAGCTCCATTTTGTTAAGGTGTTCTTGGTGAAGAAAAATTGTGAAAGATATTATCATCACAAAAAGTTTTAAACCTTTATTTTAAAATTTCCTACATGTTCAATCCTAATAGAAGCAATAGAAAGTTCCTTTGCATTTTGTCCCTTTTTAACAAATTTAACAAATGCCCTATAACATTCATCTTTGTTTGCTAGGAATGAGACCTAAGTAAATCTACCAAAATCATCAACTATGAAGAACTCATAAAATTTACCACCTAAACTAACAACCATATTTAGTCCAAACAAATCCATATAAAGTAAATGTAAAATTTTAATGGAAGTTACTAAATTTTTTACTTTTGAATGAGCTTTTTGTTTGTTTTCCCATTTGACAAGATAAATAAATCCTGTCTTTCTTAAATTTTACCTTTGTGAGCCTATTTACATGTTGTTTAGAGTTTATGATGGAAATGAGGTCCATGCTTGCATGCCTAAGTCTCCTATGTCAACATATCTTAGTTAGAGAAATCATCAAGATCAATTGTATATATTTTCTTCTCTTTTTCCTAAAATTGTAGTGATATTATTAACTATTTTTACATACAAGGTATGATATCCCTTCAAAGCATACTTTTTAGCCTTTTTCATATAATTGGTTCACACTTAATAAGTTATGTTTCAATACATCAACTAAAAAAAAAATCAATAATATGTGATCTTTCTTATCAAATTTGTTGATGTCAATTATTGTATCTTTGGCGTTATCTCTAAAAGTGAAGAATCCTCCATCTTTATCTCTAAGAATTGAAAATTAGGATAGATATCTAGTCATATGCCTTGAGCACCCACTATCCATGTACCATTTGTTCTTTTTTTTTTCTTAGAGACCTACAAAACAATCCAATTAATGTGTTTTAGGTACCTAAATGGGCTTAGGACCTTAGTTATTAGTCTCCTTCTTTTCAACATAATTGATTGAAGGTTTATTCATTACACTTTGTTTTGAGAAACAAAATTTGCCAATATGCCTATATTTACCACAAAAGAAACATACCATGTCATATGATTTAATAGTATGATGGTGACCATTATAACTTTGATGTACGAATGCATTTCTAGTTCTTATATATATATATGAGTCATAGAAACTTTCTCTTTATACAAGTGATTTAAAGGCTCTCTTTAGACAAAGAAAAATGCCAGCATACTTGTATGTATGAGGTATGTTTCTTTCATTGTAATGATGCTTGTATAGAGTGTGAACATGTATCATAAAATTATGTTTGGTATAAATACTAATGTGGTATTAGTGGGATTAGATGTTATCATTTGTTTTGGTATAGAATTTAAGCATATTCTTTCTTTAGGAGTCTTGAATTCTCAGTATAGATTGTGAACAATAAATGAAAGTATAAGGTTTACTCTTAACATGCCCTAGTAGATGTGTCATGCGTGTTCTTAGGATCTATTTTCATTTATTATACAGGCATTAGTTCTTTTCCATGTAAGTTCTTTCCTTTGACAAAATTAGTTTTGGTGCTAGAAGCATTCTTATAACTATATCCAATTGCATACCTATTACTAGAATTCTTTTGAGCTCCTAATATGTTTCTAATTTCTCACTTCATTTTGTGAACTTGATAATGAGTCCTTAAGAGAATCAACTTCCTTATTTAACTCTTTAATTTTGTGTTTTAAAGCATCCAAGTCATGATTATCCTCTATAGCTACTGATTGACCTTTTTCTAAGTTAGTCAATATTGTAATAACTGTAAGAGCTAGCAAGTTATTGCTAGTAATTAGCTTTTTCTTATTATCTAACCTATGGATTGGTTTTGGATTTTAATAAAGAAATTAAAACAATTGAAATGAAATAGGCAGCAATATTGAACATAGAAACAAGGAATCATTTAGACAATTATCGATATCAGAACTTAGTATCTAGGTTTCTAATCCCTTTAAAAACCCTTAATTGATTGATCTTTTGTCATGAAATTACTTTATTAGCCCGTGAAGATTCCTATGGTATGCTAATTGTTGATCTTGAGTTTACTAACAACTAATCCTAATTTTTTCAATCGAATTACTCAGGTTAAAGTTTATTGTGAATCCTTCTATTAGGTTTGACCCTAATTTGGAAGATTTATATCATCCTATCTCAAGAGTTGCAATCAACTCCTTTTAATTATAGTATATCTATTCAAACCTAGGATTTCTCAATCTCTATATATAAAATCAGATTATGATATAATATTCTCGGGTCTATTAGAACATATATTAAACACGTAATCGAATCGCAATAGACCAGCTAAAATAATTTCATTAAATAAAAGAATTAAAACATATTGTAGCACAAACTAGGGCTCATCTAACCTAGACACAAAAGAAGTTTAGCTACACATAATAGAAAATGAAATCAAATATAAACTGGAAGAAAAACGTATACAAAACAAAGAGTTTACAATTCTCAATGTCCATTTCACTTCTATCTAATGTTCTTGCAATGTAAAGATTTTATATTGTATTATATTAGGTCTTTTGATGACTTCTTTATTTTTTTCCATGTTCCTTGATCAATATCACCCCTTCTGGACATTCTCCATGTCTGCAATCATCTCTAAAAGTGCATTCCCCTTTTTTACTGCTGAACACGGTCTTTTATATGAAAATTTAGGGTTTCTGGGACTTACAGGCTAATACACGGTTATGTATCATACTGTGTATTTCCAAAAATACTTAAAATTATGATTTTATGTGGATTGGGAGAAATGCACGGGCTGATGCATGATAGTGGATCCCTTTTATCATTCGATTCTTCGTTTTATGTCATATTTTCATTTGAATTCTTCTCATTTAAATTTGCGAAGGCAATTAACCATATAAACACAGTAGGAAAATTTAAGTAACAAATATACAACAAAACTATAAAATATCAAGTAAAATACATCAAATATAGGTGTAAAATATAGTCAAGCATTCATCTATCGGCTACACCTTTAGAAGCTTTGATGTTAAGCAATTTACTCTTTATCTTTTAATTTTCACTCATGCATGCATCTAGATTCTTTTGAACTTCTTTGAGTTTGGAAGATAGCTTTTTCTTTTTCTTACTAATAATTTCAAGGCTCTCAACAAGTTCATCATATGTTAAATCAATGTCATTGTTATCGTTATCATTATCACATGATTTAGAGATACAGAGTACCTTATCATCATCTTTTTCCATAAAACAAATGTAAGCTACATCTCCTTTTTCAAATGCTCACTTTCAGAGTCATTTTTGTCATCCCAACTGGAGGCTTTGAGTGCCTTCTTTCTATCTTTTTCCCTCTTCTCCTTTTTGTCATTTCTTTCATATTTGTTGCTTTCTTTGAGGAGAGGGCATTAAGACTTCATGTGTCAGGGCTTTCATATATTTAAAACAAATAATATTATTTTTCTTCTTAAGGATTTCTTCTTCAAGAATTTCTTGAAATTTTTAGTGATTAAAAAAATAATTTCTTCATCACTTTCACTTGATGATATCTCTTCCACATCACTTGATTCTTTCTTTAAGAATTTGAATGCAAAATTCATTTTATTTGGAAGTGTCGTTTCTTCTTGCATCTCTTGGAGCCTTATTTTGCATGCAAAAAGAGATCTAATAAGCTCCTCTAATGATAAGAGCTGTTAAGTCCTTAGTTTCTTATATAACCGTCACTTTAGCTTCTTATATTTTTCGTAGTAACCTAAGTACTTCCTTACCATTTGAGCATTAGTCTAGGTCTTTCCAAAACCCTTAAGAGCTTTAATAATATTAATAAATCTAAGATATGTGCTAGAAATGCTTTCTTCATGTTTCATTTGGAACAATTCATATTGTTGAGTTAGTATGCTAACTTTTCTTTCCTTAACTTAATATGTTACTTCATAAATAAATTCTAGTGTGTGTCAAATTTTGTAAGTTGTTTCACATATAGATACTCTATTGAATTCACTTCTTCCCAACGGGTAAAAGAAAATATAGACTACTTTACTATTTAATAAGATTAATCTTTTGTCTTGAGGATCCCGTTCCTCTTTTAACTTGTGACTTTTCTATCCTATACAATTCTAGTAAGAATGCATGGACCGCTTGAAACAATTTCCCATAAATCAACATTTTTTACATCAAGAAAAATTTCATTCTTGTTTTTCAATAAAGGTAGTGATTTCCATTAAAAAAAGGGGGCTCTACTAATATTTTGACCTCTCAGTTGAAGGATGGTGAAGATGCTCCTAATTATGTCATTATGAAATTTTCTACACGGTTTCATTTAAAATGCTACCTCTATAAACCAACTCTAGTACCATTTATTATACACTAATAACACCTAAGAGGGGAGAGAATTGGGCGAATTCAAGGTTTAGTTAAAGTATGCGAACTTATAAAATAATGTCAATAATTTATCAAAAAAGTAAGAATGAAATAAAAGAAAATGACATTACATGGTGTTAATTTGGTGCCACTGGATAGTCCTTTGATTGTTAGTACTCTTGTATGGAGGAATCTGATAATAAGTCAAGCATATAGAGATTGTGAATTCTTTATTGATGGTGCTAGACTGGTAGTGGACTTAATGCCTTTAGATTTAAAAGGCCTAGATGTTATACTTGGAATGGATACCTTAGAGAAATATCATGCAAAGTTAGACTGCAGTCTCAAAGAGGTAGAATTTGATCTTGACAACAGTGAGAAGGTGAATTTTAGGGGAGACAGAAGACACCATCACCAAGAATTATTTCAGCTTTACTAGCTGACAGGATGGTGAAAAAAGAGTGTGAAGCCTTCTTGGCACATGTTGTGGACACCGAGATGAGTGGAGGAAAGTTAGAAGATGTTCCAATTTTGAGGGAATTTCCAATCGCGTTTCCAAAGGATTTACCTAGGTTGCCACCAGTAAGGGAAATTGAATTCGCCATCGATCTGATTCAAAGTACCGTACCTATTTCCATACCATTATATAGAATGGCTCCAGCTGAGCTAAAGGAGCTTAAGGAACAGTTGGAAGAACTATTAGAGAAGGGGTATAAAAGGCCAAGTTCGTCGCCATGGGGAGTGCCGGTTCTATTTGTTAAAAAGAAGGATGGAACATGGCGCATGTGCATTGACTAAAGGAGGCTCAATAAAATGACCGTTAAGAACAAGTATCCTCCACGACGAATCAATGATCTGTTTGACAAGCTACAAGGAGTAGAGGTTTTCTCCAAAATTGATTTCAGGTCAGACTATCATTAGCTCCGAATTAGGGAATCTGATGTACACAAAATAGCCTTTAGGACACGTTATGGGCATTATGAGTTCCTAGTCATGCCATTTGGATTGACCAATGCTCCAGCTGCATTTATAGATCTCATGAATAGGGTCTTCAAGGAATATCTGGACCAATTTGTCATTGTATTTAGAGATGACATTCTGGTTTATTCTAAGAGTAAAGAGGAACATAAAGAACATTTAAGGATAGTATTGCAAACACTAAGGGAGAAAGAATTGTATGCCAAATTCAATGAGTATGAATTTTGGCATTATAAGGTGGTATTTCTTGGACACATAATTTCAAACGATGGGGTACATGTTGATTCGAGGAAAATTGAAGCAGTGGTAAGATGGTGGCAGAAGTGAAAAGCTTTATGGGTATGGTAAGATATTTTAGGAGGTTTGTGGAAGGATTCTTTATGATACCTGCTTCAATGACCAAATTATTAAGGAAAAATTAGAAGTTTATCTGGAGTGATGAATGTTAGAAGAGCTTTGAGGAGCTTAAGCACAGATTGATAATTACTCCAATTCTGACTTTGCCTATGGGAGATAAGGATTATACAATTTATAATGATGTTTCAAGAAAAGATTTGGGTTGTGTGTTGATGCAAGGAGACAAGGTCATAGCTTATTCCATTCAACAGCTAAAGCCTTATAAATTGAATTACCCAACCCATGATCTAAAATTAGCAGCAATAACTTTTGCCTTGAAAATTTGGAGACATTATCCGTATGGAGTTCATAAGAGGATTTTTATAGATCATAAAAGTTTTAAGTACTTATTGAGCCAGAAAGAGTTGAATTTGAGACAGAGAAGGGGGCTAGAGTTGCTTAAAGATTATGACTTATTGATTGAATACCACCTAGGCAAGGCAAATGTAGTGGCCTATGCCTTGAGTAGGAAATCCTCCATAGCCCATGTTCAGACAATTTATCTACCATTGTTGGAAGATATGGCCAAGCTCAAAATAAGCTTGAAACAAGAGAAACCTGACTGCATTATTGCTAATTTTAGAGTGAGACTGATACTCAGAGAGAAAGTTAAGGAGTTATAAGAATAAGATGTAGATTTGAACAAGCTCTGCTAAGAAATTAAGAATGGCAAGCAATCTGAAGTGGAAGTGAGGGATGATGGACTTATGGTTGTAGGCAATAGACTTTGTATTCCAAATGTCAAGGAGTTAAAGTATGAGATACTCGACAAGGCACACAATGCGCCTTATGTTATACACCCAGGTAGCACCAGGATGTACAGAGATTTGAAAGATCATTTTTGATGGAAAGGTATGAAGAAGGATATAGCAGAATATGCAAGCAAATGTCTAGTGTGTCAGTAAGTCAAGCCTGAACACGAAGCATCTTCGGGTAAGTTAAGGCCATTGTCCATTCCTGAACGGAAGTGGCAAAAGATAACCATGGATTTTCTTATGGGTTTGCCCAAGACCAGTAGGAAGCATGATGCCATATAGGTTATTGTAGACCGTTTGACGAAGTCATTCCATTTTCTAGCAATTAAACAGACCGATTCTCTATATGTGCTAGCAAAGAAGTATATTGATGAGATAGTGAGACTACATAGGATTCCAAATTCCATAGTTTCTGACAGAGATCCTCGATTTACTTCGAGATTTTAGGAAAGCATGAAAGAAGCCTTAGGGACCAAGTTAAATTTTAGCACTGCTTCCCATCCCCAAATAGATGGTCAATCTGAAAGGACCATTCGAACCTTTGAAGGAATGCTCAGGGCATGTGTGATGGATTTCAATGGTGCTTGGGACGAGCACTTGCCATTGGTCAAATTTGCTGACAATAATTCATACCACTCGAGCATTTAGATGGCTCCTTATGAAGCATTGTATGGAAGAAGATGTAGAACTCCTATAGGCTGGGATGAAGAAGGAGAAAGGAAATTAATAGGACTAGCGTTACTCCAGATGACAGTTGACAAGGTCAATATAATTAAGCAAAGGCTCAGGGCAGCTCAAGATAGAATGAAGAGCTATACTGATTCACACCGAAAGGAAATGGAGTATGAAGTTGGTAAGAAAATCTTTCTTAAGACCTATCCTTGGAAGGGAGTCATGAGGTTTGGCAAGGAGGAAAAATTGAGCCCAAGATATGTTAGTCCCTTGTTAAGAAGATTGGACCACTGGCCTATAGATTGGTGCTGCCACCAGAATTATCACAGATACATAATGTCTTCCGTGTTTCCATGTTAAGGAGGTATAGATCAGATTCCTCCCACATCATTCAAACCACTGAGGTTCAGTTGAGAGATGATCTGACTTATGAGGAGACTTTAGTGTAGATTCTGGACACTGAGAAAAAGGTCCTTAGGAACAAGACAGTTCAACTGGTTAAAGCCCTGTAGAAACATTGTTCAAAGGAAGAGGCCACATGGAAGCCCTTGGAGGCCATAAAGGAGAAGTATCCACACCTCTTCAATGACTCAGGTAAGAATTTCGAGGAGCAAGTTCTTTTAAGAGGGGGAGAGAAATGTTGGCCCCCGAAATATTTTTGTTAAGTTAAGCGTGATATTTTATGGAATTTGAATTTTTGCCTTAAAATGAATGGAGTTGTTAAGCATGATTTAAATAAATTATGAGGTCATGATAGAATTATTATTAGAGTTTAATTATTTATTTTAATGTTAGTAGGATTTTATTTCACTAATTAGTGAAATTAATGCATTAAGAATGAATTGAGGGCATTTTTGGCATGTCACTTAAGTTTAGAAACCAAGAAGCATTAAAGGAAGGGTAAAGTGGACTTTTAGCACTCATTAAGGGTATAATGGGAAGAGGAAAATGTGATCTTGTAAATTAGAAGATAAAAAACGTGAATGAAGGAAAGAAGGAGAGAAAACGTGAAAAAGAGAAAGAAAAGAGAGAGAGTCGGCCATTAGAGAGAAAAAGAAGAAGAAACGTAAGGATTCCATCTTTTCACAGCTTTTAAGAGTGATTTTGAGGGTGTTCAACAAGAGAAAAAGAAAGAGGAAGAGAAGAGCTTCCATTTGAGCCAAACATCACTTTGTTTGGTGAAGATTCAAGGTAAGCCCAATTTTAATCTTTTGGATTTTTGGGAGGATTTTGGTTCATGAAGCTTAGAAAATGCAAGGGTTTAAGTATTCTAGAATCAATTTTAGTGAATATGTTTTTTGGGTTCTCAATTGGGATTCCTATTGATTTAGATTTTTGCCAATGTTGAAGGAAATCAAGTACGGCAAAAGGAGCAAGAGGAAAGGCATTTTTAAGCAAGTTTCTAAGCAAGGAATTCAGGTGGGTTACATGTTTATAGTTGAGTTAATGAGTCATGAGCATTTTTCCAAATCAAAAGATTTAAATGATTTCAATTGTTTTATAATGTTGCATTGATTGCTTCTTGAATAATTGAAGTATTTGCTATATGTTTGGTATATGAATCTTAATGATGATTTATGAAATGGTGATGGAAATTGTACTTGAAAAATATCATGCTTATGGAAATCATGATTTCGAAATGTGCAACATGTTGTAAGTATGAAATTTATGTTTGTGTGGGTTTGTGGTGGTCCATCATGTTATGTCACGTGCACGTTGACCATGTTAAAGGCTTCTCTCACCTGCCCTTTAGTGGCATAGAGCTCCTTCAGGGATTCCCTTATGTTTACTGGAGATTCGCAAGAACTCCCTCATGTTTACAAGAGATTTGCAAGGACTCCCTCATGTTTACCGGAGATTCGTAAGAACTCCCTCATGTATATTGGAGCTTCGCAAGAACTCCCTCATGTTTACCAGAGATTCGTAAGAACTCCCTTATGTATATTGGAGCTTCGCAAGAACTCCCTCATATGTATAGACTACCCAAACCATTATGAGTGCTTAAGTTGTTTATGATTTATTGACAAGTTTGATGAATACGTGTCTTATGTTGTGTATGAATGGTTTGACAAGTTAGCGAATTTGAGAAATACATTTCTTATGTTGTTTACGATGTGTTTGAAAAGCTTGAGAATTTGGGAAATACATGTTTGACAGTAGCAAAGCATTTTACTGCAGAAATGGATATTTTCAATGGTTTTGATTGTTTCCCCGCTATAAACTTGTTACCCACGAGCTTCTAGTTCACCCCCTATTCCTCCCCATCTTCAAGTGACGAGCAAGAGATCGAGTGATCGAGGGGCAAGGCATCACTCTGAATCTACATATTTTTGTTTTTAAGTTAGTGTAGGAATATTCAAGGCTTTAACCGCATTTTAAGTATCAATCATATGTATATTTTGTATTTTTGGATTATGAGACCAATGATGTATTTGGGTCTTGAAATGCCCATTGACTTTGTAAAACTCTCTTCATTTGATGTTAATGAAATATATTTATGTTTTGCATATAACTTTCCAAGTTTTTCGCATTACATTTTCAAGCATGCATGGGGGTAAAATTTGTGTTCTATCTTCGGGGTAAAAACTATATTAATCTAGGCTCTTTTAGACAAGGTTGTCTTCTTAGAAGTTTTAGTTTATCCTCTTAGTTTTCCAACAATATTAAGTATGTAATTTTTAGAGATTGGATTTGAAAGATATGATTGTTACAAGCAGTGATGTTGCACAGGGTACATGCAGGACACTTTATAGCCTTTTCTAACTTGTTTTAAGATAATAAGAGCAATATGGAGTCTTAAAATGGGAAGAAGTAGTGTGATAAGTTAGGGATGAAATGAAGATGATAAATGGGGTTGAACATGTGTAGAAATTTATGATAAATGTGTATAAGTTTGAAGGTTATGTTTTTGGGATGATGACCAAACATAGATTATGAATTGATTGTAAATGATATTGAGTTGAAATGGAAGTGATAATGAAGGAAAATCATGAGAAAAATGAGTTGTAGGATATGCATAAGATGGGTCATCGGTAACTTGTAGGACTTGCAAATATGAAATTTGACCCATAAACATCCGTTGGATGGACTTAATGTTTGCTAGGCAGACCTTCTTAGGTGTTTTAGTGTCCCAGCTTAGTTCATGTTCGTTTAAAAGGACGTACGTCCGCTAAATGGACATTCTCAGGATAGTTCTATAAATGTGAAATTTTGACCCTCTAGATGGCGAAATCTCCCTTTGGGATCTTCACATAAGTCGTAGAAATCGAAGTCCTCTCCAAAACCATGTTAGAATAACCTTAATCCAACATCCATAGTAAAAGTTATATCAATTGTCCCAAACCATGTACATATATCTATTGTGGACTTATGGATGCATTCCTATGATACATTTAGGCTTGAATGGAGATTAAAATGCACTTGGTTTGATCTGAAAATAAGAGATAAAAATGAGTGATTTGTTTAAGGTGACAGTTGAGGATATAAACATAAGAATGGATTGTCGTATATTAAGTGTTCAATTATGGAAATTTTGGGATGTTATGAGAATGAAGATGAGCCTAAGTCAGCTAATGAGATTCCATGATGCGCTCATGTTTAACTAACGAGTTATGACTTCGGAAATAGGGCCTAACATATACAATCTCAAATGTAATTCCATTTCCAAAATTTAACATGTACAATATACAACAGTTGAGAGATACAATCTTTGGTACAATATAACTAAGCCATTTGCAGGTACAATTGATCCCGACACAGATCCATATCCAAATGGATAAGTTACTTCAACTAGATTAGCTAGATTTCTCTTGAACTTGAAAAATAATGGTGCAATTTTTGTGAGTTTGCAAACTCAGTGAGTGAACCATCATCGATGTGCTCACTCAAAATCGACATAAATATCGCAAGTATATAACATAGTTCAATCATTATTTTACATCATTCAAAATCAAATCCTATATATCATATCATTTAGAATTTAGGACCTGATCACAGTATTCATCATATTTCAACAAATTCGTTAAGCATTACATATAATCATTTCAGGATAATCTAATCGTTCATCTCATCTCATTCATATTATCCATATCATTGTATCCACTCAGTTCAGTCATTCTTTGCAAATATTCATATGGTACATGTAAAGATACATATATAATGCACATGAGACTCCACTTTTACTTTTATTTTTTTGTGACCGAGTGCCTATTAATTGTCTCATATCCCTTGCGGATATCGGGCTTATTAAACATTGAGCCTGTGGCTTTGTATCTGAGCTTAAAGCTCTTTTCAGGTTGGCCACTCCAGTCACAACTCCTTTATCTGATCATGCACATCAATGCCATAAAATGCATCATCTCATATAATGTGTAAGTAATCACTTTTATTTGGTAAGCACAGTCATTTATCACAATCATCGGATTAGAGTCCGACATTCAACATTTAGTTGAGTAACACTTATTCCATTCACTTTCACATTCACATTTACCATCAGACCTTGGTCTGACATTCAACAATAATGTTAAGTATCACTTATTCAGTCAAATTCACATACAATGAGCACTTCCAATATAATCCCGAATAATGATCTCCTTGGACAATTGATGTCTGGAATTATCACAATCAAACCAGTACTAGTTCATTATGTAAAAATTAAACAAGAGCAATTCAAGCATAATGAGACACATCTAAGACAACCAACTACATATATAACTCAAACAAAAAAATGTATAATCACATCTCGGTTATAGTATACTCCAGTAAGCTATTTTCTTGATGATCCGGCAATATCTGGATGTTGTCGATGTAATTCTGCTTCTATTGTCATGTAATACACGCATAATTCACATATTACTAAGTTGATCAATCACATAACTATTCATCCATGCACATGCATATGTATCATGTTCAATGCATGCTTAATTGACTATCCCAGGTATTTATCCCTAATCACATCGCTTGACTATTTACAACATCATTTGCGTATATCAAGCTTATGCTTAGGTTCATAGATCAAAGAACTTGGTTAATCTAGTCTTATAATTCAATCATCCATCAATAGTATTCTAGCATTTTATGATCTCATAATACTCAATTATCATTCATATTTACTTAATATTCATCATTGATCTTAATGGAATCACAGTAACCATTATAGGTTCACCTTAACTTCCACAACACCTCAAAATTGCAGATTTAAACACTTAATATTTAACAATCCATTCTTACATTATAACCTAAATCATCATCCTAAACATGTCACTCTTTTAATCACTTATTTAAGCTTCATTCAAGCCTATAAACATCATAGGGAAGTTCCTAAACATTTTTTGTTGCAATCCATAAATAAAAGAAGCATATTGGATGTTTAGCCAATTCCCATTTTCTAGTTTTTCCAACTCTATTTTCAAATTAGTTTTGTATGATCATTATGACCTAGAAAATGAAGTACTTATGCAAAACCTTCTTCTAAAAAAACGTTTCTATGTGTCGTAAGTTTCTAATGACATAAAATTTGTTTATATTGGTTAAGTATTATGAAAGTTATGCCTAAAATACTAAAGACTGTTATTAAACAATGAAAGCGTCTAGTACTCAACTTCAAGCCATCTTTAGAAACCGTTAGATACAAATTTCAAATTCAATTCCTTCATAAGAATTGTATATGTATCTCTATAGTTTAATATAAATAAAAAATCTAGGTATCTAAAAATTAGGATATGGCTAAAATACAGATTCTTATTCAGTGGAAACACTCCATCTAACATATTCCAGCACACTTCATCAACAACCTTAAATAAATCATTATTAGGACATCTCCTAACCAAACTGTTTCACAGAAACATTAATAAGACATTAGTAATCATTTTTCATGTTTTATACTTCCACTAATTCAGACTTTAAAGTTCTCAAAAATAAGGAAATAATACAAGGTTCCTACACAGGGGTCTATCACAGGTAGTATTGGGGAAATAAACGTAACTCGAGCTCTGGTCACTATTTTATCAAGCCACTTCCACAGAGGTCAAGTTAAGACCTATATCTACAAATTGCATTTTTTGAGTTTCTTTAAATTCGTGCTCTAAGGATATGAAATACAGATCGAAAGAGAAAGATGAAATTGTAACTAGAATTTCAACTTACCTTGATAATTTCTTTCTTTCTCCTCTTCTTTCCTTTTTTTCCTTCTCTTCTCATTTTCGTTTTTCTCTCTCCTCTAACCTTATGTCCAACCTCCACTCTTATTTCTATTGCATTTTTCATCCATTTTCTCTAGAAAATTCAAGAAGCTCAATTAATCCATGTGTTACCATTCCTTTGGTCCATACGTCACCCTTCTATTGGTACATATGTTATCCTTCTATCTGTCCACATATCACTATTCTATTGGTCCATGTGTCACTTACTCTAGGCTCCACATGTCGCAAGTCTAAATTGCCATTTGTCACAAATTTAAAGGGCCACTTGTCCCTCATATACTTAAGCCACTTGTCATCCAATTAACTGAGCCATTTGTCACTTATTTCCAATGCCACATGTCATCATTTCATAGGCCTAA
>JAOSBO010204967.1:3437-17349 GCA_027563915.1 Erythroxylum rotundifolium | reverse complement strand
ACAGAACAACATGAAAATCCCCTGCTATTATCCAAGGATGATTAGCTACTGGGAAAGTAAGGTTTGACAGATCAGCCCAGAGAGACTTCCAATGAATGAGGTGATTGGATCCATAAACACAAGTTTCCAAGAAGGGAGAGGGATAGGTTCTAGGGGATACCTCTAAATGCATCAGCTAATCAGTTGCCCTAAGCAAGGAAAAATCAAAACATTCAGGGTTCCACAGTACCGCAATTCTAGCATTGGAGGCTTGGGCTACATTAATGAAGTAGTGCCATCTAGGCAACAAAACATAGCAAACATTATTCATAAAAGCAGGAGATCTAATCCTAGATTCCAATAAACAGACAAAAGAAACAGAAAGCTTCTTTATGCATGCTTGGACTGTTAACTATTTTTGGGAGTTATTTAAACCCCTCACATTCCAAAACACAAAATCCATATAACCAAACCGCAAACTCTTCCTACTTCTGTTTCCACCTAGATTTCCTACTTTTCCTAACTGTTAAATCCCCATCTGCCCCTCCCGTAATACCAGGACTATGAGGAACCAAATCCAAAATAAGAGAGGAAGGAACTAAACATACTTGTTGTGCTGCTGGAGAGGTGGCATCTACGAGTTCTCCACTTTGTTTTGCCTATTGCTGGAGGTCCTTTGGAGATGAAGACAAGCTTTCCACATTAAGTGGTTCTGTCTCAGCTGTTGGAGTCTTCTTTACAACTGGCATCATCTGTGCAGGCCCTGAGGTTTGACTCGGCTTTACTTAGACTGCTGGAGTATTAATAGACTGCTAGTTATGTGCATTCTAGTTTATACTGAGCCCCATTGTATTTCATGACAGAGTGGAGGTTTTTTGTGCTGGTTTTAGGCCTATCTCCAATTCCTGTTGTAGTCTAGTGTCAAACACCCTCCCTGTAGGTGCCCAAACCTTCTGTAGAGCTTGATGCTTTGGCCTCCACTCATACTCAATCCGGATCTCCTTGAAGCTGATTGCCCCTTCCTCATTATAGGTTGCCAATTTGAAAGAGTCTGACCAAGAGCTCTCTAGCTCTAACTCCACACAAAGCCTAGCATATACTATCTCAGACATCTTGGTAGTCTGAGTATCCATTAAGAGTGGACGACCCACTGCATTAGCTATTCTTCCCAGCCCTTCCGTCTCATAATATCCGACTAGTATGTGATAAAACTGAGCCCATACCGGGGCAAGCCTAACTTCTTCTTGTTCCCCTCCATTCATGAACCACTTTCTCATGAAAAAGGGCTTTCCTTGGATATGCAAAGGACCCCGCTCCAACACCATCCTCAACCCTTCCTCTGAATCAAATTTAAAAATGACATTATTCGAACTGGTTATTAAGGTTTCTTTGAGACCAAATTTGACCGAAGTTTTAGCTAGGATTCATTAAACAGTTGGATATGCAGGGCGTTTCCTAATAAAGAAACCGATTAAGGCTAACCTAAATTGAGTTGCTCCCTTCTTAGCGAGCTTAGGAGGAGGAATTACGCAAATATGGTCCTCCTTGACCTCCGGCGGATAATACATTAACTCCTCATCTGCTGAAGAACCTGCCACTCCATCAGATACTACAGATTTTCAAGTTCTAATCTGCTCCGTGGGTGTGGTCGCAAGGGTCGGGCGTACCTGTAGGCTGGCAGAAATGCCTACCATTGAAGGGGGTTTTGTTGCTGAAGTAGTTTGAGTTGGGCTAGGGTTAGGGTTCGGGTGTGGAGGAGAGTGGAGGTTGGCATTTGGTTGGGTGGGGCGATCTATGGAACAATTAAGGATTTCAAGGATTGAAGAAGGAATGAGGTCTGGTAAGGGGTAGGTGAGGTGCGGAATGGTGTAGGAGAAGAAGATGAAGTCATGGTAGAGGAGTTGTTTCCCTAAATCTTCTCAGTTATGGAGATCGAAGCTCGTCTCTCTCGTCGCTTTGTCGCCTCTCACCACTCATCTTGCCGCTATCAATATTTTCTATTTTGATTAATTATTTTTTTATTATAATGTTACCTTTATTGACTTACAGTTGCATAGTGGGATCGATTTGGAAGTAATGTTTTAGAATTACAAGAGTTTGCAATTCAAATTCTAAGTCAATGTGTGAGTGCAATAGAGTATAAAGGAATTGGAATACATTTAACTTCATCCATTCCAAGAAAAGGAATAAATTGGAACATAAAAGATTAAATGGCTTGGTCTTTCTTCGATACAATTTAAAGTTTTGAGCAAGGTATGTTATTACCATTATTAAGTTGGATATAATTTCTTGTAATTTCTTAATAATTTAATATTATTTGTTTACTAGGACTCTTAATAGAACAAGTAATTCTGTAGATCCAATTTGCGTTAACCATGTTGATCTTTTAGAGGATTGAATTTATGAGAAACTGGGTTTGATAAATGAAAGTAACTTGGAAGATAATTTTGGATTAAAAAAAGTGTTAAGATGTCATTTGGTGCAATCAATTTGAATGAAGGTGATGATGAAACTTCTCTCAACGATGAGAATTTTATACCAAATGAGAATTGAGGTTATGTAAGCAAATATTCGATTGAATTAAGTTATAAGTTTTCATTTCTCCTCTTCTTTTAATTTCACTTCTATTTATGTTTATTTTAAATTCTATATATGCAATATAAATATAATTGTAAATGTTTTTGTTTCAGGTATTATTTCAAATTAATTATTTCCTCGGAACAAACTCTTTTTGTAATTCGTAATACTTAAAGAGTTATGGATATTCGTTATTTTTTATTGATGTTTTGATGTAATTATTATTTATTATATAATGAAATTTTAACATTTAAGTACTTTGTATTGTCCTTAATTTTATATTGATATGATGATTAAATTATTTTTTGATATTAATTATGGTTATAATTTAAGTGTGAAATATATGAAAAGTAATATTAATAAAAATAAAGATATTATTGTTATTTTAAATTTCTATTATTAGGATTTTTGGAGACATGGTTAATGTCAAATTTTAACTTATATATTACAATATATTGAGGTCTATTTAAGGTCTATTTTGAACCTCTTGAAAATGTGAAAGTTTAAATTGAATGCATCAAAACGTTAGAGTTCAAGTTGTATATTGATAAAAAAATTTAGGTTCAAAATGTACCTTTTTTTGGAAAAAAATGACAAAACTAATCATGAGTGATTCAACAATGATTTTGGTGTAAAATGTAGAAGTATTTATGTTTTTTTTATTCAGTGCCTACTAAAATATAAATATATATCACGAATATATATGTAATATAATATAATTGTGAAGATATAATTTTTTTGTAATTTATACTTAGGCCTGTTTTTCATGGGTGGATTGAATATGAATGTAAGATTATTTTGTTGGACTTTACTTACACTTCATAGAACCCAATAGAAGTTCAAGCTTGCTTCCAAACACGCCCTAATCCCTTTTCTTGTCTACTTTTGATAATTGGTGTCTTTCCTTGCATCTTTGCTGAAAGGCCCATCGTATGCAAGAGTTATACTTTGGAGGTTATTTAGCTTATGCAGATGTTGAAGTAAAGTATATGACTTTGCTTACGACATTACCTCAACCTCAAGGCGAACTGTTATGAATGCTCTGGAATATTATGCCTAACAAGAGGACTTATAATTTGTTAGTGATGGCATTTGTTAAAGAGATGAGTAAAAGGAAGTTGATTAGGACTTTGTATCCTATAGTTCTTCCAATAGAAATAAGAAGAGTTATTGTACATCGAGCTTCGCGAATTGTGTCACACAAACTCGTGAACTCATTTCCACGTAGGGTTCGTTACCCATAGACTGTTCATAGGTTATAATACATTTACATACAATATGTAGTTTTATAAGAACAAAGTCTTGATATTTATGTAATATGTTTACTTGTATATCATATAGGAATTCATCTAGAGTCAGGTAATTAGAATTCGATTGTTGTATAAATGATGATTGAACATATTAGTGGACTATTGATTTCATAAGCAATTATAATCGAATTATTTACTCTATGAACGATTAATATGACATTAACGTGTATATATATTTCTTTCTTATTATAGAAACTTAGTGTTTCAAAATGGCTACTGCTTCAAAAAATATTGTTGTTGAACTCAATAGGGGTGAGAAACTCAGTGTTGATAATTATGAAATTTGGAATATGAAAATCCAATGTGTGCTGGAGGAGCAAGAGGCTTTTGAGGCATTAAACCTAACCATGGAAGTTCTTGAAGAGGGCACTACGGCCCAGCATAGGAGGGATGGTGATACATATGAATTGTGAAAAAAGAAGAACTATTTAGCTTGCATCACGTTGCTGAGTAGCATGGTTAATTATATCATACGACAATTTCGTAAATTCAAAACTGCAAAGGACATGTAGTCCGCATTAACTGCTCATTTTGGAGGTGCTTCAGTGATCAAAGTAAGGACACTTACAATTAAGTTTGATACTTATAAAAAGCACCCAGATGATACAATGCAAAAGCATCTTAGGCAAATACCCAATATGGTAAATGAGTTACGTGATGTTGGTCATGAGCTTTATGATGAGCAACAAGTACAAGCTGTGATTCGTTCACTACCTCAGAGTTGGGAGCGTATGAAGATGCACCTCACTTATAATGAGAACATCAGGACAATGGAAGATGCTACGAGGCATCTCATCTTGGAGGAAGAGTGTCTTAAAGCCTCAAAGATGTCTTCTGAGGCATATGCAGTTAGTTCTAGCTCACATAGAGCTATGAAAAAGAAACGCAAGCATCATGGTGGATGCAAGTGGAAGAAGAATAAGAAATTCAACCACTCCCCTTAGGAATCCAAGAAGAAAAAATGGAACCAAAGTGGAAAGGGAAAGCGTCCCTTCAAAAGAAAGAACATGAAACTTGTGAAGTGCTATAAATGTGGTAATAAGGGCCACTTTGCTTGAAATTATACTAAGCCCAAAAAGGTACATCTTTATAGTACACACATTTGTTTTGTGAATGTTTCTTGTTCTATTTTTTTAACCGAATCACATCCTTTGTGGATTGTAGACTCAGAAGAAACCAACCATATAGCGAAGGATCGAGATGCCTTCATTGAGTTTCATAAACTCCCATATGATAGTCGATGGCTTTGTATAGGTGACAATTCTAGAGTTGTTGTACAAGGAATTGGTACATGTAAATTGGATATGCATAGAGGGTGACCCCTTATCCTACATGAAGTATTATGTGCTCTACATATTCATAGGAATCTTTTATCTATGTTGATATTGGTTAGACTTAGTTTCAATATAAATTTTCACAGTGGTGGAATGGATTTGTATCTTGGATCTACATATTATGTTCTTGGTTTTTTATGTGATGGTTTTATAGTACTGGATGTGTTTAAGGAGAATAATAATATTAGTTGTTCATTATTTACATCCAGTAATTCCAAAAGTGATGCAACTTTGTGGCATACTAGATTATATCATATTGGTCAAAATCGAATAAGTCGATTAGCTAAAGAAGGACTTTTAAGTAATCTAAGGCAAGTAGATCTACCTACATGTGAGCATTGTTTAGTTGGTAAAATGGTGAGAAAGCCATTCAGAAAGAGAACTCGAGCTTTATATCCATTAGAATTAATTCATTCTGACATCTGTGGTCCAATGAATGTAAGGGCTAGACATGGGGCAGTTTATTTCATCACCTTCATAGATGACTATACTCGGTAGGTCATGTCTATTTGATTTCTCATAAATCCAAAGCATTCGATTGTTTCATAAAATATGTGAACTTAGTTGAGAATCAATTAGATAAGAAAATAAAATCATTACGAGCTGATCATGGAAAAAATACTTGTCAAACAATTTCAAGGCTTTATGTGATGAGAAAGGAATAGCAAGGTAGTTAACAATTCCTAGAACCCACATCAAAATGGCATCACTGAAAGATGAAATAGGATGCTATTAGAAATGGTAAGGTCTATGATGGCCCAAGCAAATTTACTAATCACCATTTTGGGGTGATACATTGCTAACGGCCACCTATTTACTTAATCGTGTGCCCACGAAATCAGTTATTAGCAAACCATTTGAGTTGTGGACTGGTAAAAGAATTGACATGTCAAGTCTCAAACCTTAGGGGTAAGCAACCTATGTTTATGATCTCTCTCGGAAATTAGGCTTAAGAGAGAGAAAAAGTATTTTTATTAGATACTTAGAACACTCAAAAGAATACGTGTTCACTGGTAAACAAGGTAATGAAGGTGTAACTGAATTTGAATCGCAAGATGTAATATTCTTAGAGAATGATTTTCCCAAGCAAGGCGAAATAGGTAAAGACCTATTATTATATGAGACGCTTGATCAGAATGGTTCTATTATGAAGAATCAAGATGAGGAACTTCAACCAAGTGAGAGAAATTCTACATAAAGTTTCACTATCATGACTGATCTGAGTGGGAGCAATTAGATCCATCATGAATTAGTTTATAATGAACCTCCTTTAAGATGAAGTAACTAAGGAATAATTCCCCGATGTCATTTTGAGATTAAAGGAGAAATTAATATGATTACTCCGCAAGACAAAGAAGAGCCAAGGAATGTAAATGAGGCTCTTACTGGCCCTACTAAAAAAGAATGGATGAAAGCAGTAAAAGAAGAAATAACTTCTTCAAGCTCCAATCAAGTATGGGACTTGTTTGACCTTCCTGAAGGGCATAAAGCAATTAGGAACAAGTGGGTTTTCAAAATAAAGCGAAAAATTGCTGGTAGTATCAAAAGATACAAGGCACACCTTATAGCAAAAGGGTATACAACACATGAGGGAATTGATTATGAGGAAACTTTTTCACCTGTTATGAAGTTTGCTTCAATTTGTCTTATTCTGGCTATAGTAGCCAGTATGGATCTTGAATTACATCAAATGGATATAAAAACTACTTTTCTCAACAGAGGATTAGTAGAAAAAAATCTATATAGAACAACCTAAAGATTTTATAAAGGCAGGTCAAGAAAATAAGATATGTCGGTTATTAAAATTGATTTATGTCCTGAAGCAGTCGTTAAGACATTGTTATATTCATTTTCATAATGTACTCATTTCGTCTGATTTTCAAATGGTTCATGAAAACCATTGCGTGTATGTTAAGAGGTCTAAAGATAAATTCATGATTTTATCTTTATACGTGGATGATATATTGATTGCTTGTAATAACTGTGTGTTCCTTACGCAAATCAAAGATTGGTTATCATCTAAATTTCAAATGAAAGACATGGGTGAAGCGGCATACATTCTTAGAGTCAAGATTTCAAAAGATTGTTTAAAGAGATTGTTATCTCTTTCACAAGTGATGTACATTCAAAGAATTCTTAAACGATTTCGTATGCAAGATTCCAATCCAATTGATAATCCTATTGCTAAAGGTGAAGGCCTTAGTAAGAGGAATTGCCTGTCAACACCACAAGAACTGGAACAAATGAAGAATGTTCCCTATACCAGTGCAGTTGGAAGTCTTATGTACATAATGATATGTACAAGACCAGATATTTATTACGCTGTTGGAATGGTAAGCGGATATCAATCAAATCTAGGCCAAGAATATTGGACAGTAGTAAAGAGAATATTGAGGTATCTAAAGGGAATCGTGGACTATGCAGTATGTTATCAAGGCAATGATCTATGTATACAAGGGTATATCGATGCAGACTGGGGAGGAGATTTAGATGAAAAAAATCTACCTCAGGATATGTATTCTTACTAAACCATGAAGCAATATCATGGAAAAGTAAGACACAATCTTGCGTAGCATTATCCACGATGGAAGCTGAATTTATAGCATTCTCAACTACAGTACAAGAGGTTGTGTGACTTCAATGATTCTTAGTGCATTTGGAGTCACTAAAAGTGAAATTGATCTAGTGACTATTAACTGTGATAATCAAGTTGCAATTGCTTATACTAAAAACCTCAAATTTCATTGTAAGACAAAGCACATAGATACCAAGTATAATTATGTGAAAAATATAATTGTACGAAGAGAAGTGAACATGAAAATATATCTAAACTAGATATGATCGCAGACTTAATGACAAAGCCAATTTCCAGAGATGTATTCATTGGACATGTAAAGCCACTAGGACTACGTAAATATTGACATGTATTGATAACCATTTCTATGTGTATGTTCACTCATTATAATGTTATATTTTGGATATAATGTATGATAAAGTTATACAGTGAGTATCATTTGATTCATGAATATATATGTTCTACACAAACATATTTTGGATGAATCATAAGTATATAAGACAGATTAGAGATTGGCCCTCTCACACGGGAAATCATCTCTGGTGTTTATGCTCACTAAAGATGAGACATGTTTAAAGTTTATTATCTAGGTGATAATTCAGAGCGAGAAACTTAAACCATAAATGTCACAAAGAAATTGGTTCAAAGTGATTTAATGATCACCATATCTGTCTTACATCACTAGATTTGAGTTTTGAATAGGTTTTTAGTAGATAAGTGAACTCAAGTTAAACATTATGTTTGAACTATCATCTGCACGGTATTTCTTAAAAGAAAAATGTTCAAGTTAAAAGAAGTGGGTAAATACCGTAGCATATGACTTGTATCATGTGTGCAAAACTGACCAGAAAAGAGATTAATGTAAGTCTCTAGATCTCATTTGACATTATGTGAGACCTTTAAAGTTGAGAAGAACCTCGTCATATACCCTTATGACTCTTGTCTCATTCTCAAGAATTGAATTTAAGGTTTGCTACTTTAGGTTATTACCAAAAAAGATCATGCAAGATGCGATCCTATGGAATAATTCTAGGAAAGCAAATTAAATTTAACTCAAAAGAAAATTGAGAACAGAGGAAGGTCATTTATTTAAATCATTAACTCGTATGAAAAGTTTTCACAAATGATCATTGTCTCTTTAGTAGAGAACTTGAATACAGTCATGGCATAAGAAACTAAATGAGATTAAAGGAAAGTGCAAATGTGAGATATGACCTAGAGTATGGCATATGATGTCTACTCAATGACACAAAAGTCCTAGGACAAAAGTTTTTAATCATCATGTCATATACTCCTAACAAATATATGGCAATGTGCTCTGGTCGTATGCTAGTCACACTGGCTATTGAACAAGTATAAGCACTGCATAATCTTTTTAACTAGATTAAAACCCATCATGTGTGAGTGGGAGATAATGAATCAGTTTACACCCTTGAGGGGTATTGTAGTAATTGTTCTTTAAATAACTACCAACGGTAGTTATGTTGTTTGAATGTTAAAAACCAAAGAACAAAAAGATGAGACTAACTTCTGATATGTCTCTTCTGTGCTAGTGCTGTTTCATTCAAGAATGAAGCGAAAAAAAAATATTTTTTGCAGTATTGTGCTTTAACCGGAGGAAATTCAACATAATCCAAGTATGTGATTTTGTTTTGTATACATATGCGAAGATCCTGTTTTAATAATCTATGTGATTATGTTCTTTGTTTCAATTAATCTAATAGAATCAATGGTTTTCATTCACTTCTTGGGTGCAAATGTTTGTTTGTATAAATAAACGGATGGTCTTTCCCTAAATGATGTCTTCAAGTTACAAAAGACCATAACTCCCTCCTAAAAAGGCTCCAGTGACTTGACTAAATGATGTAGAGCAATTATTAGGTCTTTGCCTAACTACTATCTTCAAGCTATAGAAGACCACTACTCGTTTTTCAAAAAACTCAAGTGACTTAAGTAAGTGATGGAGATAAAAGTACCAGTTTCTTTCATAACAGTTTTCCTTACAACAAGAATGGATCAGATGTTGGGAAATTGGGGCCTGATCCAATTCTATTCGTAGTGAAATAAATACAAAACTTTTTGTTTTGATTTTTCGAAAGCTAGGATCACTTAAATTCTAAAAAATTATACAAATATAAATCATAACAAAGCATGAATCATAATCTGTACTTTATTATGAAGTTTGATCCTTTTCTTTTAGTTTCCTTATAATCATTTTTTAATCAGCTCATCTCTGCCATCATAGTCCCACAAATGTCTAATATCTAGTGATATTGAAAGAACATTGTAAAGAGGGTTAGGCAAACAGTGCTAACTGCTTTAAAGTCTAAGCCTATTTGTAATCAGTTTTGGACATTTAGTATTTTAATTGAAATTAAATTTTAATTTTAATTAAATTTAATTATAATTATAAATAATTCTTATTGAGAACTAATTAGGCCCAATTAAAATTCAATATCTCATATTAGTCCTTATTTATTAAACATCTTATACTTAATCATAAATTTTTTCAAACTTTATAATCAAATCTAATTTGATTAAAATACCTTTCCAGTCATTAATCATTATTTTTGTGTGAACCATTAAGTTCTTATATATGTTGGCAATATATGTAAATTATGTAAATCATATTTAGAATTAATAAAATAAAATCCAATAATATATCTTTAATTCTTCAATTGAACAATTTATATCTATAGATCAAGGTTGGCATCTAGCAATAGATTATGACCATCCAAATATTTAGTAATGTCAAAGTAATTTTGATTAACCTTTTCATGTAAGATTTTTCACATAAGTCAATATTTCAACATGCAATGTTTTGATTAAACATAGAACATAAAAATAATGTCTACTCTATTTGAGTCCAACTATGTTAGTTCTCCACAATTAGTAATTGACTCAATTAACAAATTTTGAAAAAAAAAATTAAATTGTCATTTCTCCTTAGCCAATGATTTTTCGAATCAATACTAACTAATAATAATGGAACATTCACCCTAATTACTTATGGGTGACAATCATATATTGATTAATCAACTACCTCTATATAGTTCATATTATATTCATTGACTAATGATTGAGCTACCAATGATTAAAATAGGTCATAAGTAGTATCAAAATACAGCAATCCTTATATGAGTTAACTTTAATCTCAAGTCAAAGGATCACTTATACAATCATGACAATGAGAATTTCTATAGACATACAAGTAATGTTCCAAATGAAATTCTCATATGGGTTTATTTTAATGAACTTGTTCTCTAACAAGGACTCACAAGTTTGTTTGTCTCTATACTTTAGTCTATGAGATCGACTACTTTTTTTATAAGAAAAATATAACGTGTGCTAGTCTTTTTATGCTTTACTAATGTCTAATCTTAATAAAACAGTAATTAAGGGATAATATATAAATATAATATGAATCTCATAATTATAATCTTATTAACACACACACACACGTATATAAGCACTAAATTACAACCAACTAATTGGCTGTAAGGAATGAACCAACAATCTCCTACTTATATTAATTCATTCGTTTAAATATCTTATACCATATCATCATATAATGACCATGCTATTACTAGAACAATGGTTTAGTGAGAGAGTTATAAAAGATTCGCTGTACTGAGCACTTGCTTAAATATTATAACTTTAATCTCAATTATCATCATAATTAAGAGAAACTATCTAAATACATATTTGGTTCTTTGATCAGACTTTACCTCTTTTTACATCCACAATGGGTTTACTATTATGTATTATATTAGTGTCTAAACAATACAAGGAACTTTACTAAGTTTATTAAAGAATTCCTAATCTAGATAATCATTTCGCTAAATGAAAATTATATTTTCGCTTGCCTAACAATTAATGCTATATTGGAACTTCTCCAATCTTAAAATAATATTGTTTTGAGTAAAACATAGCTTACCTAGATTTACTTTTAAGGTTAATATCAATATAACTTCAAATCCAAATATCAACTCATACAAAGAACAATGGATATCTTTGGTAGTTCACAATTATATGATATCTCAATATTGAACACCTTTAGTATATTATCTATGTATTTGAACTAAAATTGGTAAATAACTTTTGTATCTATTTTTATAGATCTCATTTTTAGAATTAATTTCTTACATTTGCATATCCAATACGAATTTTTCTTGGACAAATATATTTTCAGTAATTGAAAATTACTAATTATTATTCTCTCTATGAGTAATATGTCTCTACATACTCCTACTGAAGAAGACAACTATACTCCCACCAACCCTTTTATAGATATGATAAATTCACAATCATCTCTAAAAGAAACTCTTTGAATTCATCATGAAAGTAAATGTTTCAATGTTTTGTAGCCTTTCAACTATAAATAAAATGTATCAATAAATTCATTAGTTCCAAATAGATGTATTATCATAATATTTGATCTTTCAATTTTCATTTTACTCTCATTACTTATCTTGATAATCATTCTCCTATAAGTATATATTGAAATAAATAATATGTTTAATGAGGTCTGTAAGATTATATGCAATACTTCAGATACTTCATAACATTTTATTATCCAATTTAATTGTTAATTTATTGGATAATATATAATTCAACAGAGCATCACATCACAAAATCATTAATTTTGACTCTTTCAAGGTCTTACAATTTCATATCTAATATGAAATATTGTTAATTGACTTAACTGGAACTACCAAAGATATGTTTTAGTACTATGCATAACGATAGAAGAAATAAATATTTTATCATACAATATCTCATATTGTATGTTACTTTTTACATAAATCGATACAATTATGGAATTTAGTAACGGAGGTACTCAATTAGAGAAACCCATTCCTTATAGTTTACTGAAAAAATTAAATCTCATCACATCGATCTTATTGAAATAATATAACATTCTTAATACCTAATTTTTACTTAGAGTTAAATAATTTGAACTTTTCAAAATTTTCAATTTGATATTTCATTTAATCCATGTGACTATATCATATGAATTCTTAGTAATACAATGAAATTTTTTAATGAAAAGGAGTTCATATGGGTGAAATAGATGCACTCCTATCACCTAAAAGTAACCAGGATTTGAAATATTAAAGGAAAAGCAGGTAATGTTGGATCCTAAACCAAATGATAAGGCTAAGAAATCTCATAAAAATGGAGCTCAAAACAACTGTAAGCAATAGGAAGGAAACCTAATTTTGATATGACAACTAATGTGCTTTGGATCCTCTAAACTTATTTCTTAAAGCTTATTCCATCAAGAACATGATAACAAATAATGTAAGAGTTACCAGAATAATATGATTATTGGTTACTTTTTTTCCTTACGTTTTAGAATTTGTAGCTGAAACTTTATATATCTCTGTGATTTTCCTAAGTCTTAGCTTAATCAAGCAATCAACAAGACCTATCCTGAAAAAATATTTCATAGGCTTTCTTAAAAACTGTTAACTACAATTAATTTATTTTTATGTTTGTTTTTATAGTGCAATGTTATTATTTAAGTTATGAATTACTTCTCGTGGCCAAAAAAGTTATGATGAATAGGCTGTGTTTTCATTTTGTAGCCAAATCTATCATTTACGTTTTCACACAATAAAGCAAGGTCAAATATAGGGATAAAATAAAAACCCTTCTGTAGACCACTTTTCAAAATGCAAAGTGCTCTTCTTCGCACTCCACTAAAAAATGCAAGGTAATGTCTCCACCTCTTTCTAGGTTTTATGGTGTACCTTTGTTTGGGTTTTTATTTTATATAGCTAATTGATGATGTAATCTTATGATTGTCAAAGGGTGGGTTTGATTAAGGATGACTGATTTGGGGTTTGGTTATGGGCAATGGGGCTTAAGACGAAGGTTATAAGTAATAAGGACATTTTGAGTGTTGGTCATAAAGATAGATTGGAGGATGGAAAACGACCAAGGAGGGAAGAGGAGGAACATTTTTTTCTTAAAGGGGTTAGCTTTAGAGATAAAAGAAGTTGGTACATTCTACCAACTTCTCTTACTAACTATCCCAAGTTCATGATTCAAGCTAGGAACATTTTTTTCTTAAAGGGGTTAGCTTTAGAGATAAAAGAAGTTGGTACATTCTACCAACTTCTCTTACTAAC
>JAOSBO010204919.1:0-17354 GCA_027563915.1 Erythroxylum rotundifolium | reverse complement strand
CAGCCATATATATAAGGTGACATAAATAAAAACACACTGATGATAATTTCTTATATCATCCAACAATCTCAAATGAATTGAAAGACTTTGATGGAAAATTTTCATGGTTTGTAGAAGATTTTCATAACGTTGACTTGGTTGTAGGCCGTAATTCTTGTACCATATAATTTTACCCTTATGAAAGTGCAAGAATGAATTTTTTTTCATTGTCTTTGCTTATTCAAATGCCTAATACTCCTAGTAAATATGTATAACCATTAATTGATGATTCAAAAGATCTTTACAAAGTTAGGTTAGAAACTATGATGCTATAGAAGGTGAAAATTTTAAAATGCTTGTGGTTGTTTTATAAACTATAAATGATTTTTCAACCTATGACAATTTGGTTGGATGGAATACTAGAGGGTATATGGCATGCTGTATGTGTAATCATCAAACTCATTATACGAGGCTATGAAGTAAATTATGTTATTTAAGACATTCTTGTTACTTGGCATATATTACGATAAAGAGCTTTAGGCAAAGTTATATTTGTAGCTATTTAAAATGTGTTACTAACAATTAATTTAAAGCAATAGTTTTTAAAGTATTGTTTTTAATAATATTAAAGGCTAACAATAATAATAACTTGTTGTTGTATATAAAAAAACAAAAAAATTAAAAAATAGTCGCAATAAAGTCTTATATGTGCAACATCTAAAATTGTTGCTATAGTTTCAACTATTTATTCCTCACAATTTTTAAAAAAATAGAAAAAGAAATTACTGAAGGATGTTAGCTCAAGGTTTATGATTAACGATTTTGATCATAACTGTATAATATTTCAAAATTCAAATTGGATTTATTTCCTTGTACAATTAACAGTCTAATTCTCAAAAGAAAATAAAATCACAAGAAATTACTTCCTTTTTTCTTACAGGAATCTTCTCTGTAAACTTCCTTATTAACATCTGGAAGGATCTTACCTTTCAAAAAAATAGCTTCGGAAATTTTTGCTCCAGTGGAGATGATATTGAAGATCCAAAGTCAACTTAGAGTTAAGATGAAGCAATAACTAGTTGAAGAATTTGACTATTTAAAAAAAAAGCAACAACACTTGTGAAGTAACAGACATACTTACGCTTTCAAAACATTTAAGCAACATTTATATTCTTGAGAGTCATATCATTCTTATTGTGCCTTAGAAAATGAATTCAAGAGAGAAATTGTTATTTGAGAACTTACTTTTGATTTTACATTTTACTTTTTGTGAGCTTTTAGAAGCTTGTTATAAACTTCAAGTATGGAAGGTTGGAGAACCTTGCAAAATATGTACTTATGAGCTTAGAGAGGATCGTCAAATTTAATACTCGAATTATTATAATGGAATACTCAAGTTGGATACTTAGGGACAAGACATAGGCTTGGTTGTTAACTGAACTAGTATAAATTGGCTGTGTTTCTCTCTCTCTTTAACTTTTAAATTTTCAAAGTATATTGTGTGAGTGTTCTTTTTAGCAAGAAGCACCTTTACTTTATAAGAGACTCCTTCTGTTTTTAACTTGTAATAGGTTCCTTTCAGTTTTAACAAGTACCTTCTATTTTTAAATTATTTTAATAGGATTTATCATTCAGTAGGCTCCTTTCATCCCATAAAAGGCTCCTATCACCTAATAGACTCCTGTCGTTTAAAAGATTTTATTGTCTAACAGGCTTCTACTGTTTTTATTTGTTAACTACGATTTGCTTATTATACGAATTGAAAGAAATTGCAAAAATTTTTTGTCACACATAATTCACCCCCTCTTGCATGTGTTTGCTTTATCATTTGGAATCAGAGTGAGGTTTCACATTTTTACGTTTTATAGCACGTGATATATCATGACAAACAATATGAGAAGTTTTGAAGGACATTCCATCTCAAAGGCCCTTACTTTAATAGAAATAACTACTCATATTAGAAAGAGAGAATGACAATCTATCTCCAATTTGTAAATATTGAAGTCTGGCAAGCCATTAGAGTTGGAGCTACACTTCTCGATTCCGATAATGTAGAAGTATGGATTTATGCTGATGGAAGAAATGCACAGCTAGACACTAAAGTAAAATATCATCTGATCTGTGCATTATCTCCAGAAGAATATGAGAAACTATCTTTTTGTTTTATAGCAAAGGAAATGTGGGCAAACTATACGTCACATTTGAAGCAACGAATGACATAAAGAAGCATAGAATAAGTCATTTAGTGCATCAATACGAAACTATTGGCATGAAACAGGGAAAGACCTTAGATGAATTCTTTGGACGCTTCAATAACACCATCATGACTTTAAAGAACTTGGGAAAGAGATGCCCCAATGATGAGCTCGTAACGAAGATTTTGAGGTCATTACCAAAGGAATGAAGACCTAAGGTGACATTTTGAGAAACGACAAAGGATCTAGATACTATTTCACTCAACTAGCAACAAGAAAATCTGATGATCTATGAAACCAAGCTTAAGTGGGATGAAGGATGCTCCTACAAAAAAGTAATGGCACTAAAAGTGACTGATGAATCAAACAGTGATGAAAGTGACATTGAGTTGTAAATAGAAAGAACAAGGTGATAGTTGTACATTAGTCTATGTTTTTCTAAATAATTGGCATGTGTTTCTTGCATAATAGTTTATGATTGTTGAATTTTAGGATTCATTTTGTATGTTTTCTTTTAGTTTCATCTTCATTGTTGTTCTTTTATGTTTGATGTTAATTTAGGGTAAAAATTGATTTTTTTTGTAGGAAGGAAGATTAAGCAACTTGGAGATTAAGCTAGATATCAACGAGGAAAAGAGAAGAGGAGACAGTTTGTTGCAAATTCCCACGATCGTGGGAATCAAGGAACTTTAATTCGAGACATTATGTAGGGTTAACTAAACTTTAGGGTTTTGGGGACTATATAACACATTAACCCTCCGTAGATGAAAGAGGACAAAACCCCTCTATAGAAAAGAGCCTCCTTGAGTAAAGAACACAAGTTTTGAGTCTTGAGGAAGGATTGAAGTCAAGGATTGTCATTAACATAGGGAAAATAGCACATCAACATAAAAAATTTTAGATTTTAGAAAAGATTAGAAGGAGTTTTCTGATTCAATTTTCTATCAATGTTATCTCTTATAATCTTTGTAGAATGGATTGTTAGAGTGTTGATGATGTTATGGAGACCATGAGTGGCTTATTTAGTTTTAGGGATTGCTTTTGATCTATTTGGTTAAAAATCCTATTTTATTGAATTGAATAAAAGTTGTCTTTGATGATTATTACTTTTTTCACTATTTTGCAATAAATCAAGAGAGTGAGTAAGATTATTTGTGTAGGATTATACATCGAGAGTTGGCAACCTATAAACTTCCAATCATCATGCTAATTTATTAGTTAGAAGAGAGATCTTGGCTAATTCCATTAATCACCCATAGGATAGTTTAATAACTAGTTAAATTGGTGATGTGATTGGGTAGGTAGAGAGATCGTTCAATTGACTTTATTAATTTTATTAGGGACAATTAATTACACCTTGAGAGAGGGTAGTTAATGCACTCAAATATCTTAAGTGAGACATAATTCAATTAATAAAATCAGAGGGAGACAAAATAGTAAAAAGTGATCTCTAGTCTTTAAATTCTTGAATTCCAATTTTCTGCATTTTGGTTTTGTCTATTGTTCATTGTTAGTATTTCAATTTTAGTTTAATTTTTCGAAATTATTTCCTTTAAGCAATTTTGTTTCTTAAACAAAGTTTTATCTGAATTAAGTGGCGGGCATCAACCACTGTGGGATCGATATTCGTTTTTTAACTACAAGTCACTGCCCGTACATTTGTGATTTTTGAGCATAAAACGACTAAATTGTTTTGCATAAATTACACTCAATAAGTTTTTTGGCACTATTGCTGGGGATTAATTTTTTACCATCTTGTTTAGTTTAGATTACTTTGCTTTAAGAGTTTTTAATACTTTTCCTTATGTAATTGCAGATGCATAAATACAAAGAGCACGTGAAGAGTGAAAACAATTAGTGAAGACGAGTTTCTCAATATCAAGAGGCACAAAAGAGAGTTAAGACAAGCAAAGTGTCTAAATTTCACACCGAGAGAAATGGCTGAAGAAAGATAACAAGGAGGACCAAAGAGGACATTGATGGATTTCATGTGGCTAGGATTCAGTCCTCAAGGAGTTTCGAGACAGGTGGTTTAAGCAAACAATTTTGAGATAAAGATGAAACTTCTCAACATTTTGCAGAATTGTGTGCAGTTTTATGAATTATCCAACGAGGATCCGAACCCACATCGCCAATTCTTTGGAGACTTATGACACATTCTGGTTCAATGGAATGTCCGATGATGTGGTGAAGCTAAGATTTTTTTCCTTCACATTGAAAGATCGAGTGAATGCATGGTACAACCCACTGAATGCGGGAAAAATTACCACTTGGGAGTAGCTTGCCCAAGCATTCCTCATTAAGTACGTTCCGTTGACCAAGACTATGAGGATTATCAAAGAGTTTACAAATTTCTAGTAGAATGATGGGGAATCTCTCTATGAAACTTCTGAGAGATTTAAAGAATTGCAGAGAAGTTGTCCCCATCACAATCTTCCGAGGGAGTTCCTATTGTAGACTTTTTACAATGGCGTGAATTCGAACACGAGAAGAACTATCAATTCAGTAGCTGGAGGTTCATTAATGAGGAAGAATGTGGAAGCAGTTCATGATCTTTTGGAGTAGTTAGCAAGCAATAGCTGAATGTAGTCTAGCGAGAGGAGCAGACAGGGACAAAAAAGATCAAAAGTGTATGATACCTATTAACTCTATTACTAATTTGTAGGCTCAAATTACAAGTCTTACAAAACAGCTGAAGAATGTGTAAGGAGCATCTACTTCTATAGTTAAGGTGATTCAAACACAATGTGAGTTGTGTGGGCAGTTCAACCACGACTTAGCGAAGTATTTTCTATTAGGAGCCGGTGGTGCTGAACAGGTAAGTTACTTGGGGTAGCCGTAGAAAGGTAATAATCGCTATTCAATTGCCTATAATCCGAGATGGAGAAACCACCTGAATTTTTCTTGAAATAATAACAATGTAGGTGGCCAATCGAGACCACAAGGACCTCCGGAATTTTAGCAAGATCGAATTACCAAGCAATACCAAGATCAACCCAAAGGAACACATCAAGGCCATTAGGCGGATAGAGAAAAAAGAAAGTGAACATAAGGAGAAAGAAGGGTACAAAAGAGAAAGGCAATCAGTTTTGGAAGTTTTTCTAAGTGAACTAGTAAGCGAGCCGATTAGGAAACCTCAACTTGGACTTCCACATCAGATTTTTGCTCAACGAGAGTTATTTACGAGAAGGGTTGCGAGGAATTCTAAGGAGGGTGAGTTAAAGAAGATAATAGATATAACAAATCAACTACAAACAAAGCTCATGTTAAAGGAACTGGTGAAGAAAGGTCAAAGAGCACATATCAAAAGGAAGTTCACACATAACATAAAAGAAAGAAGACCCATGGGACTTTTTCATTCTGCGTAGTATAAACGAAGTCAAGATAGCTAGGGCATTTGCTGATTTGGGAGTTAGTATCAATATAATTCCTTACATGTTTAGTCCAAAGTTAGGTTTAGGAGAGCTAGAGCCTACTAAGATATTGGTGAAAACGGTCAACAGAACGATGCATTTGCTGAATGGGATCATTAAGAACATACAAGTACAAATTGAAAGATTCATCTTTCTTATGGACTTCTACATACTAGATATTGGAGAAGAAGCAGAGACCCCTATAGTTTTTGGGCGATCGTTTTTGGCTACTTCTCGCTCGATCATTGATGTTGATAAGGATGAATTAACACTGTGAGTAGGAAAGGAGCAATTAACATTCAAGGTATCGAAGAAAGATTGTCGTTCTCCTTTAGCCCCAATGGATATTAAGGAACCTAAACCTTAAAGAGGGGGAAGATATTGAGGACCTAGGGAATGCATTCAGGAAGAAATGATTGCATATGAAAAGGCCAAGAAAGAAAAACCACAAGGAATATGGAGTCCATATTAGGGTTGCTCATATATAAAGTTTGAGATTAGCCTCAACAGTGCGGTCGTACCATTCATTTGAACCGCCTTAAGGAAAAAGCCAAGTCGACGTTAAAAGAAGCATTGCATGGGAGGCAACCCATAGAATTCTAATTCCTTTTGATTGCCTTTGTTTATTTGTTTGTTTGATTTCTTAGTTATGATTATATTTGATTTTAGTTAGATTGATGTTTCTTTTAATTTTGTTTGAATTTCAACATGTTTTTCTTTTCAAATTTCTTATTGATAATATTATTTTAAAGTGTTTGTAGTTTGTGGGATCAATGAGAATTCATTATAGGCTTGAAAAAAGGTTTAGAAATGGAAGAATCATCCCATCCAATGATCGTGGGAATTTGAGTGATTCCCACAATCATGGGTTTTCTCTCTAGAAAGTTTCTAGAGAGATTTACCACATTCGTGGGAATGATAATCGTGGGAATGGGGGTGATTCCCATGATTGTGGAAATCTCTCCAGAGGGAAATTTAATTTTCCTTCCCCTTTCCTCTTTCACTTATTCTTTAAAAAAATTTTCACACCTTCTCTCTCTAACCCACGAAAACTCTCCTTCCACTCTCTAAAACTCTTCATTTTCTTCTAGATTCTTGGTATTCTCTTCATCTCTCTTCATTAATCTTACAATCCTTTACTCTTTTCATGCATTAATAATTTAAAACATAAGGATTTAGGTAAGATTTCTCTTGCTCTCTCTAAAATACAAATTTCACCTATCTTTCTCTTTCTTATTTTTGCAGGTTTTCTTCTTACAGTGGTATCAAAGAAGATGATGGCTCAGAAACTGACTAATAAACTCTGCCTTCAAATCTCCAATGAAGGTAAGCCTGATTTAGCAACAGCTTCTTGTGCTCCATTCCCGATTTGTTCAAAAGAAGAAGGTAAGCGTTTTCGAGACCTTAGGTCTAGAGAATTAGTCACTCATCGTTATTTTGATTTTGAGTTATTAGAAACCATAGGAGTGACGCAAGCAAACATAGGTTGGAATAGGTTTGTTCAACGTGACATGCCTATTTACCCAACTATGACTCTAAAAGTTTTTCACTATAGTTTAGTATAACCCTAAAATGGATGTTTTTAGGTTTATGTTAGCTGGAAATGTTTTTAAATTGATTATCATGTCATACGTGAAATTTTTAATTTTTTGAATACAAAAATTTTAGACGATCACGTTGATTTTGATGTCAATAATTATTGGAAAACTCTAACAGGTGAAGAACATTTTGACCCATAATTCTTTAATCGGTAGTGCTGAGCATTTACTTTTGCACAATTTTATGTGTTTAACTGTGTTTAATAAAGCTAAAAGTAACAAATGCTTAGCTAAAGAATTTTTCTTTCTATAGTGCATGGATTGAAAAATTAAAATCAATACATCTTATAGGATTTTTCAATCAATAGTGAGTGTTGTAAATAAAAAGAGCTCTTATTTTGGGATATCTCATATTGCTTTTGGTTTGGGTGTGTTTTATAACTTTAATGTGGAAAATTTGCGTACAACTCAACATGATATGTTTGGCATATCTTATTTGAGGCACTCTGAGATTTTGGAGTTCCATTTTATAGAACTCTAAAATTCTTAGACACATACTGCAGTGAGGAACAGAAGGGGAAACGATACAGCTGCTTCCCGACCCTCCACAACTTAAGCAATCCTGCAGCCAGAAGAAGTAGAAGAGAAACTAAGCCTACTAACGGAGGTTGATTAATTTCAACAAATCCTAGACCAGATGGCCTCTAATCAGTAGCAAATGACATCCCAAAACAATGACCTTGGCACCCAAATACTGCAAGTCCATAAGGAGCAGCGTAAGTTAAAGAAGAGATTCCTCAAATTCTGTCAGAGGAATAATTTTGAAGCTCCTTCACCAACACCGTCATCACCACAATCCCTATAATCCATTTCTTACCCTTTACTTTTAATTTGTGTCTATTTCTTTTGTTTGGTTTAATGTCATTATTTTGGTTTTATTTCTCTTATTTGGTTTGATTTCATTTCTTTTATTTGGTTTGATTTCTTTTGATTGGTTTGATGTCATTTTCCCTTATTTGGTGGTTGACTTATCACATTTAGGACAATGTGATCTTTATGTACGGGGAGGTGACATTGACTTTCTCAATTGCATTGTTCGCATTTTGTTAAATAGGATGCATGTTTAGGTATACCATGTGCTTTGTGTCAACAATGGAACCACACTTGAACATTTTGATGAATATCACCATGAGATTTTATCATGCTAGTTGGAATTAGATTGAATGCATGCTTAAACTTAGATTAGGCTACTTAAGTAGAAAATGAACCATGTTGAGAGATGAAAAGTAGTTAGTTACATAAGCTTATTGACAAATTGACATTTTAGCAATGAGCTAGTGTAAAGATGCATAATGAGTTTCCATTTGAGCCAATGTGAGGATTGCGCTGTATGACTCCATCTATGGTCATTCTATTTCTTTGTTGAGTGATACTTTCTTAGGATATTACCTTCAGAACTCGCTTTGAATCAGTATAAGTCTACTAGATGAATGCTTAATAGATATGATTAAGGCCCTCTTTGTGTTAACCCTTGACTTAAATGATCCACCTTTGATTATTCCTTACTACCCTCATTGAGCCTTAACCTTTTGTTTCTTGAAAATACCTAAAAATTTCAAAACTCATAACCCTGTTAACCTACACCCATTCACAAGCTTAGTAGAGTCTTAAGTAATACATTAGTTAGGATTGTTGAGAAAATTTTTACCGAGGTTAAGGATACTTACACCTATGAATTACATTGTATATAGTGTTATTTTGATTCATAGTTCTTCCATGTATGAAGAAAAAGAAAGAAAAATGAAAAAATAGAAAAATTTATGAAAGGAAAAAGAAAGGAAAAGAAAAAGGAAGAACAATTGAGTAGCATCAATGAGAGTAGAGTATTATTTACATTTGTGTATTTTGAAGTATGTTTGTTATCCCTTTTTATCTGCTTTTTATTTTACGAATGCTTGTACTTAATTTCTCTTTACCCACCTTAACCCTTACCACTTTACAACCTTAAACAAGTCCTTTTGATCTATTTATGCATGCAATTATTATAGAGTAGAATTCATGTATTAGCAAGCCTATGGTAGTGTAATTTTCTATAGGAAGTTTGAGTAAAACACTAACCATCAAACACTTGAGAGAAATGAGTGAAACGGTGAGGAAGATTCATTTTGCATCTATACTTATTTTTGAGTGATTATGTCAATTATTGAGTTTGGTTATGTACATTAATGAAAAAGTAATCATGATATGTGTAATAACTTAATATTTGAGTTAGTTAAAATTTGAGAGATTGTATGCTTTAATCTTTGTAAAAATGAAGTGATAGAACTGAGTGATTGTATTTATTTTGCTTAAGGACATGAAAAGATTTAAGTATGGGGATGTTGATAGTTGTGTATTACTCTATATTTTTCTAAGTAATTGGCATGTGTTTCTTACATAATCATTCATGATTGTTGCATTTTATGATTTATTTTGTATGTTTTTTTTTTGTTTGATCTTCATTGTTGATTTTTTGTGTTTGACGTTAATTTAGGGTAAGAATTGTTTATTTTTGTGTAGGAGGGAAGATTAAGCAATTTGGAGATTGAGCTAGAGATTAAAGAGGAAAAGAGAAGAGAAACATTCTATTGCAAATTCCCACGATCGTCGGAACTTTAATCCGAGACATTATGCAGGTTAATCAAACTTTAGGGTTTTGGGGATTATATAACACATTAACCCTCCATAGATGAAAGAGGACAAAACCCCTCTATAAAAAAGAGCCTCATTGAGTGAAAAACACAAGTTTTAAGTCTTGATGAAGGATTGAAGTCAACGATTGTCATTAAGATTAGGAAAATAACACATTAATATAAAAAATTCCTGATTTTGGATAAGAAGAGAAGGAGTTTTATTATTCAATTTTTTGTCAATTTTATCTCTTCTAATCTTTGAAGAATGGATTATTTGAGTGTTGAGGATGTTATGGAGACCATGAGTGGCTGCTTTAGTTTTAGGGATTGGTTTTGATCTATTTTGTTAAAACTCCTATTTGAAAGTTATCTTTGATGATTGTTGATTTTATTTGTATCTTAATAAATCAAGAGAGTGAGTAAGATTATTTGTGTAGGATTGCACAACGAGAGTTGGCAACCTATAGACTTACAATCATCACATTAATTTATTAGTTAGAAGAGAGATCTCTGCTAATTCAATTAATCACCCATAGGATAGTTCAATAACTAATTAAATTGGTGAAATGATTAGGTAGGTTGAGAGATCGTTCAATTGACTTCATTTAATTTGATTAGGTAAAATTAATAATAACTTGAGAGAGGGTAGTTAATACATTCAAAAATCTTAGGTGAGACACAATTCATTTAATAAAATAGGAGGGAGACAAAATAGGAAAAAGTAATCTCTAGTCCTTAAATTCTTGAATTCAAATTTTTTGCATTTTGGTTTTTCCTATTGTTCATTGTTAGTATTTCAATTTTAGTTTAATTTTTCCAAATTATTTCCTTTAAAAAATTTGGTTTCTTAAAAGTTTTGTCTGAATTAAGTGGTATCTAGGCATCAATCCCTGTTGGATTGATATGTACTTTTTAACTACAAATCACGGCTCGTACATTTACTATTTTTTAGCATAAAATGAGTAGATTATTTTGCATAAATGACACTCAACACAAGGCAATCGTGGCAGCGAAGGTGAAAAGAAAAAAAAACTAACACCATAACAATAATACCCTTTTAAGAGATAATAGTGGCTTTTGACGATAACAAAGCCATTACAAGCCTCTCTCTTAATGGCTCGTTCTCAATGGTATGTTATCCTTCAGTCCCTGTCTTTAAGATTAATCGAAGTGTCATTTTTGTATCTTAGCTCACTAAATCACTAATATGAATCAAAACCATTAATTTGGGTTCTTGGCTATGCTTGCTGGTATGTTGTTGATACAAAGGGCAAAAGTCAGAACTCCACTGGTAATCTTGTTGGTTGTTTTGATTTGATAGAAATTTTCCTTCTTATTATAGTTTTACTTTTGATCAATTTGTTTTCAAGCTACATATGTTATATGGAGTTGGGTAATATAGGTATTGTGTTAACATTGATTGTATTGATGATTCTTTGTTAGATAGGGAGGTATGCTACTATATTGTGCTTGTGTACTGCTACTTATACAATTCATTTTTACTATAACTTGGATTGCCCTTATTTTAATTTTTCTTTAAATCTTTTTTCTGTTGATTGAGTCTTGTTTTGGTATTTCAGTTGCTAGAAGCTAGTTGATGTAAGTTATTTTGAATTTCCTATTTACGTCAACCAATGGCTTTCAATTATTTATAAGTTATCTAATTTAGAATAGATAAAGATAAAAGTCATAGAGTGGTAAAACTTTGGTTATGTTATGCTAATTTCCAATCATTGTGAAATATAGTACATCTATCTATGAGCCTTGATGTGTTTTTAATTAATGAGATGTCCTATATAATGATTGCATTTGCTCAAAAACCTGAAAGTCTATACGTATAGTTTAAATTGGGTATATATTTCTTTAGACCCTTACATTTATCTCATGATCATATTCAAATAAAAGCAGCATTTGTGTTAAGTATGGTTTCTTCCTTTTGTTTGGGCTGTGCTCAAACATATTATGATCAACATATTGGTTCTAGGTTATACGGAATCATATACTTCTCTATATATAGATTTATTAGTCTATTATGTAACATTAGACTTTTTGAGCCCTTTTGTATTAGTCTGTAATTAGACATATTAAAGTGTATTGATATATATATGATTGTATATGAGTCTAAAAATCTATTTGAATCCTTTCAGTATATATGCCTTTATATGAACTTAGAGTTCATCATTATGCGAAATCTTGTAGATTTCGGACACATAAGCTTCTAAGTGTGTAAAATCGATTCCAATGGATGGTTATCGCCATGGTAGCCAAGTTAACTGTGTTCTAATGACTTAGAGGTGATTAAATATGGTTTATAGACTTATTGGGCACTTAGAAAGCCTAATTTAAAAAGTTGATGTACATAAGGGACTTAAATGTAATTTTTCAATTCATGGAGGACAATATGTAATTTTATAAAGTTAAGAGGTTTATTTATAATTTCCAAAAGTCCGAGGAATAAAATAAAATTAAAAGTTTTGGTCATTCTTAAATTTTAGGCTTAATTGCAAATTTAGGAAAAGTTTGAAGGTATAATGGTAATTTGACGTAAACCAAGCGCAAAAGGTACATTCACCATGTTTGGTCAAAGAAGAGTCAAATTCTAGACCCTTCTTCATGGTGTAACGATGCACCACATTAAACATTAAGAACATTTGGTTTTAATTAAAAGAAAGGAGAAGAGAGGAGGAGAAGAGGAAACATTCGACCGTCACCAGTTTCCACCAAGTTTTTGATTCTCCAACCCAAACCAAGGTGTTCTGAGTTAATTTGGGGTCAAGGAACTCAATTCTATCATTAGATCTGAGAAATTCTCAAAAGATTTGAAGATATCACCAAAGGAAAGTTTAGGCAAATTTTGTCTCATCTCTCTCTACATTATGGTTTTGTGTGTTAAGACATGTTCTCGATGCTTAACTATGCATAAGACATGGTTTAGATGAATGAAATGAGTCATGGAGAAGCTTCTTTAAGCCAAAACCGAAATGTCTTCTCTTTGGTGAAAGTTGGTGAATTTTTAAATATCTTTTGAAATTGATAGTTTAAATGAATTCTATGATGTTAATTGTGTATGTATAATTTGAATTAATGATAAAAAATAAGGAAGTTATACATTAAAAGGAGGCTTTTAACTTTATGTCTTTAGGTGTTTGATAAAATGCCTATGTGAACTTGGCTTAAGATTTAAGGATTTTGAAGGTGTGCATTGGAAAGAGGCTTTCATGTATACTTAGAGTAAACTTGAATTTTTGCTTAGAATGATGAATAGTGTCCTAATATGCTTGAATAAAAATGTGCTTAGTTATGCTTTGAAAGATGTCAGTATTGGATTAAAGGCAGTAAATGCCTTGGAAAATGCAAAAGAAAGCTTATGTGAATAATAAGGGAAGTAACCATGTGAGAAGCTTCATGACCAAATCCTATAACTTAAAAATTGTGGTATTGTGTTTTATATACTTATGTTATGATGTATAAATATGAGATATACGTTTGAGCATTAAATACATTGCATTTATATGTATAAAGGCTCAGGAGCTGTAAATCAAGGAGCTCGTACCGAAGGTTGTTGAAGTTAAAAGAGTGTACACCTTCTTTTGAGATGAGTTAGGGAAAGCATATCTCTCAAATAGGATTAGAACATCCTAAGACATGCATGATGACTTGTATGTGAATTTTGAACTTAGGAAATACATAGTAGAATTGATTCTCAAGTAGATGCTAGTATACTTATGGTTCTAATAAATGACATTGTTTTGAATAACTCTTTGTACTTAGAGAGAAATTGATGTTTTTATTTCATATTTTGAGGAATGATACTTTTTTTCAACAAACCTACAATTGAAGTGCAAAGAAAAATGTTTGATTTTTTGAAACTACATTTTTTAATAACTTTGCACTTGGAGTGTAAAAGATGACTTTCATTGCATGAAACAATTTTTTGAGACTTATATATACATAACCGAGTTGTATATGTTGCATATATGTGTTCTCTTTTGGCTTAAAGTCATGGCAAGGTTCCATTTTATCGGTTGGACCGATAAATAAACACATGTTATCTTACTTGATTTTTGTACTTAATATTTATATATAATTTTTGTGATTGTTGAGAAAACAATTGGCTAATCATGTGTTGGGCATAACATATTACAGATTGCAACCTTCGTACCTTTAACGCTGGTACATAAAAGTCGAGTCGTTGTAACGACACCATTATACAAGACTCACAAGTGATTGCACACCTAAAGGTCTGGTCATCGACGAGGTCATCACCTAGGATCTTGACACTCTTGTCGACCATAGTCTAGACTCATCACAGATAAAATTCGAGCCAATACTAGGAATCGGTGGGTGTGCACACTAGTTTAATCTACTAGTGGCGTCACACATAATTGTTTTGGCCTATTGTGAGATTTGATTTCCTGACGAGATTTCATTTTTACAACTGATGCTTTTTTGTTTTTGTGTACTGGAACTGAAACCTATGCTCACTAAAAGAGTGATTAATAGGCTAGGCCTATGTAGTTCCTAACCAGTTTGTATTGAGTCACAGGCTAGTCCTATATGTTTCTATGTCATGCATCTTCATTTCATGTGTGATTATGTACAAGCTAGATCTGTGGAAAACCTATCCTCAGGTTATCTTGACTGTCGTGGTGTATATCGAGTTTTGTTTGTAATATACATTTTTCCTGCTCATTGAGTACATAGTATACTCACCCCTCCACTTTCCAACCATGCAGGTTAATTTGGTGAGTTTGAAGTTCTGATTAGATCATGTAATCTTTTGATATTTTCAAAGCACGTGGGTAGTCTCTATTTTGTACTTTTGTTGTATAGCGGCTCATGATTATGTCCATATGCCTTATAATTATGTAAATTACCTCTTGTCTGTCTTATGGTTTGTAAATGACTTTATGTATGAATATTTTGTATTGTCGTTTAGATTAATATTCAGCCAGCCTTGCACAGTGGAGTTAAGTGTATTGTGAGTATCCTTAGCCTAGGTATGCGGTGGTTGCCATGTAGCCGATGTGGTTCTGGATCGTGACATATTATAACAAAGATGTTACTTCTTAGTGGTTTCGTAGTCATGAATAAATTTATTGGAGTCAGTATATATGCTGCTAGCTTTTTGATATCACCTGGTGGTCTAAAAGCAATAATATTGGCAAGTTATATACATTATATTATAGGAACTTGTATTTGTCATTTGAATCTTTTTCATGGGGATGTCAATGATGTTACTAATATTTTCTGACTAACATACTTTTGCTCATCTGTATAACCATTTTTTGTTTTAGTACATGTAATGCTAGTTATCTTCATGTACCTAGTTTACACAATAAGTAGTAAGCTTAGAAGTCTTAACCTTATACAAAATAACCTAAAGAAGGTAGCAAGAAATCCAAGAATATGCTTGGAGCCACTCTCACAAAGGACAATCCTATAGTCCTGTTACTGGAAATTACAAAGGGTCTTACCTAATAATATTGAGTTTGTGTGGACTTGTTTTTGGTGTTATAAATGTTACTGACAATTTTGACACCATTTGTTTTGCCAATGTAGCATAATGCATCTCTTTACTTTTATTAAGAACTAATTACATTCCTTTTCTCTTACTCATAAACCTATTTTTTTCTTATTTCTTTTTCACTAACATTGGATTTTTTAGGAATATTGGGTGAGTGCTATAGTTGCATGACCACCGTCAACCTGTAAGAGCTACTTACTAGGTAGACTTGTGTGGTTTGCTATGCCATTCTTACCAGCAACAACTTTGGGGGCTAGGAGCACTTGCATTTGATTTACCAATAACAGGGACGGAGGGAAGTCATGGACTTGTCCCTCATGTCATTACTATAGCCTTGATAGGGAAGCGAGGATTAATTCTTCTGCTAACTAGGTTTTTCATGTAAGCTTCTTTTTATGCTAGCTTAGTAAACTTGAATTTATTCATAAAATTTATAAACCATGTATTTTGTTTACTAATTAAATCATATATAACCATGCTAATCATACTAATCCCAATTTTTTTTCTTAAATTGTAACTAATTAAAATAAGTGCTTATATTTGGTCTAGTAATCAATCCAAAATAAGCTCTGCAAATTTAGCATTATAATCATATTACAGATTAGGAAAATAATTAATCTAAGCAACAACCATATAAGCTCAGATCTTTTAAGTTATTCTATATTATCCCTAATGATGTATAACCATTAGGTCTAGCTATTAAACAACCCTAGTGATATTATATCATATTTACAATAATTACATATTATAATCTTAATTATGGAAATGAATCCATTCATGAATAATGCTGCCTATGTAAATCGTTTCATACATAAATATTGAATTTTAAACATAGAATAACAAAGCAATAACACAACAAAAACGTTAATAACTAGTGAGAGTCCTACAAAAATGAAGGGTATAAAGAGGTCCAGGAGTACGAAGCCTTACCCCTACCTGGTAGAGTTGTTGTTTCTGATAGACCCATATGTAAAACACAGAATAACATAATCTATTGATTAAAAGACTAGTTTCTTTCTTAATTCTTGTCTCAAACTTCTTAAACTCAACAAACTCCGTGAATTTTTATCTTGAAAAAGTAACCTAGTTAAATCTATTAAAATCATTAACATATAGTATAAGAATTTCTTTCAGTTTAGTGACATCTCATTTTAGGCCCTGTTTTTAGAGGCTAACTCGTGAGTCAAACATGAGCGCATCACTCTGTAGGATTCTTTTAATGGGATCTCATTAGCCAACATAAGTTTATCTTCATTCTCATAACATTCCAAAATTCGTATTTGAACACTTCATATTTGACAACCCATTCTTATGTTTATATTCTCAATCATTACCCTAACATATCATTCATTTTTATCTCTTGTTTTCATATCAAACTAAGTACATTTCAAGCTCCATTCAAGCCTAATTGTATCATAGGAAAGTATCGATAATTCCACATTATATATAGGTACATGATTTGGGAGAATTAGCATAACTTTCACTATGGATGTCTAATTAAGGTCATCCAAGAATGGTTTCAAATAGAACTTTGAGTTCTACAACTTCTGTGAAGACCTAGAAGAGAGATTTTGCCATCTAGAGGGTCAAAATTGCATATTTATAAAACTATCATGAAAATGTCCGCTTAGGGGACATATGTCCTTCCAAATGGACATGAACTGAGCTGAAACACTGAAATTCCCGAGAAGGTCCGCCCAACAGACTTTTATGAGTCAATTTCTAGATTTTGAACCCCTACAAGTTACCTATGACTCCTTTTATGCATATCTATCATTTCTTACTTATTTTCCTCATTATTTCCCCTTCATTATCACTCCTATTTCAGCTTAATATCATTTACAACCAAATCATAATTTATATTTGGTCATTAACATAAAAACACAACCTTCAAACTTATACACATTCATCATAAATTTCTACACATGTTCAACTCCATTTATCACCTCCATTTCATCTATAATTTATCAAACTAGTTCTTCCCAATTCAAAACACCATAGTACTCTTACTATATTAGATCAAGTTAGAA
>JAOSBO010204913.1:0-17355 GCA_027563915.1 Erythroxylum rotundifolium | reverse complement strand
AGAGGAGGACCACCACGATTAAGCTTGATAGGTATCCACGAACCATTAGAAACAACGTGATTGATTAAATGACCAAGCCGCTCAAGATAGAGAACAAAAATATAAGGAGATAATGGATCACCCTGTCTAATCCCTCGGGAAGGATAAAAAACCTCTGAGGGTTCACCATTCCATAAAACACGCATGGAAGCACTAGTCAGGCACTTCATAATTAGAGAGATCAAGCTTTGAGGTAGATTTAGTTCCAGCAGGGTATTAAGGATAAAGTCCCATTTCAAACGATCATATGCTTTTTCAAGATCAATTTTGATTGCCATCCAACCAGAAGTACTTCGCTTACGATGCATGGAATGAATAACTTCTTGATCAATAATTATATTACTAGAGATATGTCTTCCAGGAACGAAACTGTTCTGAGTTGGAGCTACCAGCTGGGGGAGAAGAGGTTTGAGTCGATTGACTATGATTTTAGTAATAAGTTTGTAGGAAACATTACAAAGTCCAATCGGCCGAAATTGCGAAATATTCTCTGGCTGCTCAATCTTAGGAATCAAAGACAGAAGAGTGCAATTAACTTCAGAGTTCCAATAGTCATGTTGAAAAACATCTCGGATAAATTTGCACAGAGAAGGTCCCACTACTTCCCGCTGACTTTGATAAAAGAAAGCATGTAAACCATCTATACCAAGAGCTTTATGAGGATGCATTTCGAAGATGGCCTTTCTAACCTCTAAATCAGTGATCGGAAGAGAGATGGATGAGTATGCCGCACTTGATATGCTTGGGAAAGAGCCCTTTAGTGGAAAATTAACGGAGCCAGTAGCATCATCGGAGAATAAATGTTTAAAATAGTTCAGAGCCAATTGTTTTAACTCTTCGTGATTTGTACACCAGGTGCCATCTTCAAGTTTCAACCCCTTCACTAATTGACGTTTACGCTTGACCATTGAAGAAGCATGAAAATAGGTTGTGTTACGATTGCCAAAATTAACCCATTATGACCCAAATTTTTGGAACCAAAGGAGTTCTTCTTGAGCAAGAGTGGTTTCAAGTTCTAGACGAAGTTGTCGTTCCAATTGCTCAAGGAAAGGATTGAATTTATGCTCAAGTGATTGTTGGATACCATTTAGCCGCGCTAGTAGTTTACGTTTTCGTTTCTCAATATGGCCAAACACGTCAAAAGTCCACTACTTCACTTTAGTGATAAAAGAAGACGTTGCATCCAAAAGAGTAGAATTTGTATTCCAGTTCTCCTTGAAAAAGTCACTGAAATTCTCATGAGAAGCCCATGCAATTTGAAATTTGAAATGTCGAGTCCTAGGCTAGGAAATATCCACATTAAAATTCCAAAGTAGGGGACGATGATCAGACTGGATACGAGGCAAATGACTGATAGTAAGATAAGGAAAACAAGTTCGAAATTCCACATTTCCCAAAGCCCAATCAATTCGTTCATAAATAGTACCTCGTTTCCAAGTAAACCGGGAACCTATGAAACCCAAATCCAGAAGTTTGCAAACATCCATACATCGTTGAAAACGAAGAGAAGGTTTAGAGCCTCTAAGACTGCCTCCTTTTTTATCTTCAGTGTGTAAGAATGAGTTGAAGTCCGCCCCTAAACACCATGGTACTGAAATCGTCGTTGACAACTCCTCCAACTCAACCCATAATTTAGTACGAAGATGAGGCTTAGGACTAGCATAGACTGCAGTGAAAAGAAAAGAGGTGGTGTCGTTGTATATCTGCATGTGAATGTATTGTCTATGATTACGAAGAATATTCACTTGAATGCAATCATCTCTCCATAAAACCCAAATACCACCAGCTAATCCTTGAGCTTCTACTCGATGAGAACGTGGAAACCCAAGTTGTTTAATAGTTTTGGATGCAATCACTCTACTGATCCTAGGTTCCACTAATACCAAAATCTGTAGTTTATGAGAAGAAACGTAATGCTTAAGTACTCGACAAAATTCTGGACTTAAAGCCCCTTGACAATTCCATGTCTTTAGAGTCATCATTAAGAGAATAAATAATAAATAAGTAAATGACATAGTATACAGCAGCAGCGGCAAGTTAACTATCCATAGTAATCTCTCCCTCAGCTGAGATAGAATCATAGAAATCATGATCATCATATGAACCCGTAGTAACCTCCTTACTCTTAAGTTTTTTTTGAATCAGACCCTTAGTTTTGTGACCAGCAGCTACTTTGCAAGGAGTCTTTTTAATGGGAATGGAGGATTTCCCAGTAGTTTTAAGCTTACATGAATGGGATATATCAGGGGGTTTAGGAGTCTCCATCCTTATACCAACTGCATCACCGGTAATCTCTATCTCAACGTCACTATCCATCTCACTTAACAAAGCCATATTTTCATCAGCCCTAGTAACCAGAATAAGGGATGTGTCATCTGAAATTTCAACAACAGTATGAGGTTCTAGCATTCCTTTAGGAGGAATGAAATTTGTGCCAATGGTAACAAGGGCGGGACAATTAGTGGTTGCTGGATGTGCAAATGTGTGAGCCGAAACAGGAACCTTGCTGTATGAGTAGTTCCCAGGTAATTGGTTGACGGTACTAGTTTGGGCTCTTGCTTTGAAATGGGCTTGGCTAGGATATACTGGTTTAAGTGTTGGTCCATTTCAAACAGTCTTCGTTTTCGGCTCCAAATCAGTAGTTTCAGATTCAACTAATAGAGAGAAGCGAGATCCCTGTTTAAAGCCATTACTCTCTTTCTGATTTTTAGGGATTGAATTGCCCCCCTACCTCTTGAGATTACGCCGAGAATTAGTGCTAGCATGAATCCAGGGACCAAGCACATCATCACCGTTAGAATCCTTTGATGGTTTTTCCATCCCCGCCATGGAAGTCTTTGCTACTCCACCACCACCAGTTTCCGTCGATGTGTGCTCCTGAGCACGACGTGTTGGACAATAAAGAATGTTATGACCTATACGACCACAGATATAACATATTTGAGGCAATCCCTTGTAAGATACCTTCTGCTCAACGTTTTCAATCAAAATATGACCTTTAACAGGTTGGTCCAAATTAATATCAACTGCAACTCGAGCAAATTTTTCCCGCTGTGAGTTTGTTGTATTAATATCAATTTTGATAGTATTCCTAATCATATTGCCCATGGCACAGAGAATTTTCGGATGATACCAATTCACAGGAAGATCCGGGAACCTAACCCAAACCACCGCTCATGTGATACGCTGTTCAGAAGCCCGAAATGTCGGACTCCAAGGTTGAGCAACCAAACAATGACCCAAGATTAACCAGGGACCCTCCGTTAGCGCATGAAGATAATCTGTCCTGGTAGAGAATTGGACAAGGAAAAACTCATTATCCAGATCTATGACCCTAAAAGATTTTGCCCCTTTCCATATGATTTTCAAACGGTTACACAGAGTTTGGTATCCAACATTACGGCCTAAAACTTTGAGAACCACCGATAGTTCCCATGGCTTCATGAGACGTTGTTTAAAAGGTTCAGATAATTCAATGTTCACGCCTTTCTCCTTCACAACCAAGTTTATATCACCTTCTTCAACATTCACATCTTCCATTCGCATCCATTCCACTTGCTCCTCAGTAGAATCTGTAGGTGAAGCAACCGCTACACTGTAACTTTTCTTCCATTCTCCCATGGGAGCATCCTGAATATCGTCCTTATCCCATATTTTGACTCATTTCGTTGTGCGATCTTCATCTTCAGCTTGGAAAGTTGCCCCATCGGCACTGGTTAATACTTAATAACTCCTTACAAAGGCATGTCTTTTGACCAAATCTATAAACTCATATTTCACCTATGTTCTATCCTTTTTTCATTAGGATAAGTCATACAATATGGGGATCGCTATTTTCTTTCCAATAACAACTTATAATAAGATTGTCATTTTATATCTAAAAGCGAGAGGATATTTAAAAAGAATTACTTTCAAAACTAAATTTATTTATTTGAAAGAGGTAATGATTTAAAAATATAAGAAAGGATAAAAGAAGTTTGAAATTGATTTTTAAAACTTAATTTAATTTATTAATAGAAATAAAAAAATTAATTTTAATTTTGATATAATTTTCTGACCTAGCCTAATAAGCTTCATATCATCCAAGCCTAATCAGGCTGGCTCTAGGCCTTACCCTATTATCCCAAGCCCTATCAGGTTCTAGATTGGGTAATGAGTCGAAAGCTTGATTGAGTCATAGGTTAAGCTTATGACTCCAATTTATAATTTTGGGTTTAGCTTAGTCAAAGGGGCCTAAATTCGACTATGTCTAATTCCTTCACTTAGGATTGGAAAGCAATTGGTGTAGATCAACATTTTGGTAGACTAATACCAAATAATGAGGAAGCTGATGAGCAGCCAATCCAAGGTACTAGATTACTTTTTGATATTTATACAAGAAGCACTATTGCAGTATTTGAACCAATAGATGTTGAAGAAGAAATGCACGAGCATAAATAGAGCGCTACTATGGAGGAAAAGCTTCTAATGGTAAAAACAAGTTTCCAGTTCATTGAGACCTCAAATATAAATGTTATTGAGGTAAGATGGGTTTTTACAGACTAAGTTCAATGCGGATAAATCAATAAATGAACATAAAAGGAGGTCATATAGTGAAAAGGTTACACATAAGTCTTTGGTCTGGATTTCTCCGAAAACATCATTCCTGTGGAAAAGCTTGACATTATTCATTTGTTGCTCGATATTTTAGCATAAAATTTCTAGGAAGTGCTATGACTTAATATAAAGCCAACAATTTTGATTAGTTTCTTAAAGGAGGAGATCTATATTAAGCAACATGAAAGCTTTATTATGCAAAGGAAGGAGGATGAGGCATATTTGTTAAAGAATACTTTGTAAGGCCTTAAGTAGGCTCTAAAGGCCTAGTACAATTGTATAGATGAGAACCTATTAAGCTTATGATTTGTTAAAATCCTAACAAAATCAACTCTTTATGTGAAAAAAATATGTTTATTTAATTAGTATTTCAATTTATATTGGTGATTTTTTGGGTCAAAAGTAGCAATCAAAAGCTGACCAATGTTATAAAATCTGAATTATTGAATGAATTTGAGGTTATTGACTTATAATTGATGTCTTAAGTCTTTGGTATAAAAGTGGGCAACAAAAAAAAAAAAGAAGAAAACTTTATTAGTGAGTGCAAATATGTTAAGGTGATCTTAAAAAGTCTCATATTAAAGGTTGTAAATTTGTTAACACTCCTATGTAACCTAGAGTTAAGTATAGCAAGTATGATATTGCTAAGATGGAAAGAATAATTACTGGAGTTTAGTTGGATGACCTATATACGTTGCTACTTTTATATATCTTGCTACTTTTGAACTTAATATTATATAAACTGTGAGATTCTTGTCTATATTTAGGCATTATGCAAGTCAAGAACACATGCAAAATGCTAAAAGTATACTTAAATACATCAAAGGAATTATTAAACTATAATGTTATTTCAAGTTAACATGTTTTTCTAATAATAGAGAATAATTGATCATATAAAGAGTGAAATTGGCTATTATTTCAATTTTGGTACAAGTGTAATTAAATAGTGTTGTGAAAAGTGAGAACACATAACTCAAAGCACTACGACACTGAGTTTGTTACTCTATCTACATTAACAAATCATGTAATAAGGCTCAATAAAATTACAAAAGATTTAATTTTTGTACAAGAAGAACTAACTTAATTTTTTGTTAATAATCATGCAGTCATATCATTATCTTCTAATCCAATGTTTCGTGATAAGATAAAGCATTTTAAAATTAATTTTTATTTTTTAAAGGAGATTCATAAAGATAGGGATATTTCATTAATATTTTGTAAGATTTGAGAGCAAATAGTTGATATTTTCGTAAAAGCTTTGCCTAAAGTCAAATTTGAAGTGATGAGAGAAGACTTGGAAGTTTGCAACAACAAAAATAAGGAGTATCCAAAATATACCTTAAATGCTGTTGAGAAATAGTTACAACTATCTTGATCAAACAAAAATTTTAAGCTAACTAAATTGACTTAACATATATTGACCGCGTTCCACAAAAAATTTGAAAGAGTTAAGAAAAGTTGTTAATAATAAAATTCTAGTTAAAGACGTGATTCATAACTCAACAAGCATTTTTTTTTGAAACAATTATAACTTGATGGTGTATTGATTTGTGTTATTTTTTTGGTATTTTAATCATTATTTTATTAATATCCATAATTTTAAAGATTTTTTGTTATGTTTTTTTTTCATGAATTTAAGTTAATTTGATCAATGAAATCTTTATCTCTAGGTTTTCTTTTTAAGTCCAAAATAATAAAATCATTGTATGCAAGATTTCCTAAGTATAAATTGTGGAATTTGCAAGCTTTAGTAAGTTTTGGTTAGTATTTAGCATTGGGGTTAACCAACAAAGTAAAGACTTACAAGTACGCAAGAAAAAACAAACATCATCGATGAAAGCCCCAGAGTAGGCAAGCCTTATCATGCATTGATACCCATTAACAAAAAGCTTTGAAGAAATGTAAGATTACGTGAGAATAAAATATTAAAGGTGTAACTAAGTCATGCTAAGACTGAGAGTACAAGAAGGCACTTAACTTCAATGAGGAGGTTAAAAGGTATGAAAACATGTGAGATTTGTTATACATGACTTGGGTTGTTGCTAACTTAGGTCATAGAGCAATATGATTGCACCATAGATGTACTTGGATGGACCATGCACAAAGATGGCTCAGGATGGATAAATGGAAGCCTCATCAAGGCATTTGATTCTAATATGCAATGATGTGGTGACACATACCATGAACATGCGAGCAGTGGCTTAAAAAAGCACTACATTACAAAGTGCGAGTACTTCTTCAAGTAAAGAGAAAATGGATCGGATGATGTGGCAATAGATAGACATCTTCCAAATTCTTATTCTATATGCAAAAGTGGAGTTAGTGGCTTAAAGTGGATAACTCCCCACTAACTTGGTGGAATTAGTGGAAGAAATGTCATCTCACCATTACTTTGGGAGAGTTAGTACAGAGAGTTTGTAGTTTTAGGTTACTTACTCCTTAAGTTCCCATAGCCTATGTAAATGTATCCTTTATTTGTAAAGCATCGTACACTCAATTATCTATAGGAAGGTTGAGAATTTTAGGAGAAAGTTATTCTTGAGAGTTTCAAGATGGGAGTTCTATTGAGTTGTATTCTTGTAAAGTTCATCAAGTTGCAGGAACCTCAAGTTCCTTTATATTGTTCCTTTACAATTTGATTAATAAAAAGGTTGGCTTTATCATAACTATATTATTTATCCCTTTTGATTGTTTGTGCAAAACATTTGTGTTATAAGGGTGGAGTGAAACACTTGAACACGAGTGGTTTGAGGTCTTAAAAACAAATAAAACTATTAGTTGAAAATCACGAAGGGAAAAGTGAGTTGATTTTTGTGACTTAAGCTTGACTATCATAGGAGGAATTTAGTAAATTTGTTTTGACTCCATTATGCCTAAAAAAAGCCCCTGCAATTTGGTATTAGAGCCTTATTTGAAGAACAATGATAGTTGGAAGCAATTTAATGGATAAAGTTGCTCGATTAAAAGGGATCAATAGTTCTTTAGCCTTAACGGATGAAGGAGTAGTTCCTTTCTCAGAACATTTTGAAGCTATAAAAATTGAGCTTCAAAATACAAGGAAAGCACGTGAGGAATAGTTAAAGGTTTGTGAGAATATGAGCTATGACTTTTTAGTGTTTAAACATGTTATGTTTAGGCATAAATGAGAATATAATCGAAGAGTAATTTGGTAAAGATGCATGAGGCCCAAATTTTTACATCAAAAAGAGTACTAAGGAACTCAAAATTTCTTGTGGGACATAGAAAAATACTTTGTGATAGCAAAGGTATCCAATTCAGAAAAGATATCAATCATGACTATATATATGGTAGATAATGCAAAATTATGGTGGAGGATGCAGAACTCCAACAACAGTAGTGTAGGTAGACCTCCCATTAACATTTGGGAGAAAATAAAGAAGGATCTAATAGCCTAATTCCTCCCCAGTAACACTTTATAACTCTTGAGGGAAGCTTTGAAGAAATTAATGTAAAATGGCTTGATCTGGGAATATGTAAGTAAATTCATATCTTTAATGTTAGACAAGTAGAACATATTGGAAGAAGACAAGTTGTTCAATTTTGTACGTGACTTGCAAGGTTGGTACAAATGGACTTTGGATATCGAACTTGAAAGATCAACCAAGTGTAATAGCAGTTATAATGCCTTGGTATATTTCCAAATGCCACCACTTATTTAAACCAGCAATAATGGTAAAAGGAATGGTTGGACACATAATGACTTAATGAAAGGTAAGGAGAAGGTATGCGAATCTTTTTAATGCAAGTTTACAAAATTAACAAAATGAGATATTTTTTATTTCATTTATGAAGCTCAGTATTTTGCTCATGAATTCCCAAAACGGAAGGTGGGTGAGGAGAAAATGAATTCCATGGTTAAGAAGGATCAAGGAAAAGTAGGTGAAGAGTTGTCGGAAGAAGTCTATCTCAATAATTATTTTATATTATGTGCAACAGATCATGTGAAGGAGCATTCGAACAAAAACATAGTTAATCCTAATAGATAGGGTGAGGGTTTGTGAAAAATATTTGTTTTATGAGGGTGAGTGAAATACTTAAATATGAGTGGTATTATGCATTCAAAAAGAAACAAAACTGTTGGTTAGTGACCATAAAGGGAAGGTTAAGTTTAGTTTTGTAAGTTAAGCTTAACTATAACATGAGGACTTTGCCAACATTGACATCCAAATGTTCTACAATGCATAATATTTAGTTTCTTGCCCTTAAATAACTCATAAGGAGTTTTGTTTCTAGAATTGGTCTAATCATGGCCCTATTTGTTATGTAAAATGAAGTGTTTATAGCCCTAGACCAAAAGTTCCTAAGAAGTCCACTAACTATAAGCATTGTTCTAGCCGTATCTTCTAGTGTTCAATTTTTTTCTCTCTAAAACTCCATTTTGTGGTGGGGTTCTTAGGGCTTAGAAGTTGCGATCAACACTATATTCCCTACAATAGTCTATAAAGAATAAATTATCAAATTTAATGCCACGATCAAAACAAAGTGAGAGTAGTTGCTGTCCAAAATGCTTTTGGATCTTTCTAATAAAGATAAAGAACTCATAAAAAGTTTAATCTTTGGCACAAAGAAATATGGTGCAAGTGTAATGTTAATAATCATCTACTATAACTAAAACATATCTCTTACCTCTTTTACTTGTTAATGTCATAGGTCCACATAAGTATCCATATACAATAGTTCTAGTGGCTTACTTGTTTGTACCATGTTACTAGCCTTGAAAAGACAATAAACATGCTTCCCTTTTGAACAAGCTTCACAAACCTTACTTATACTAAAATTCATGAAGGGTAAACCACTTACAAGGTCTTGTGAAACAAGCTTTTTAAATAATGATAAACTGGCATATCTAGGTCTTTTATGCCAAAGTAAAGGACAGTCTTCAAAAACACTTAAACAGGTAAGATTGACATCAGGAAGCAAATCAAGATTTACCTTATAAATGTTATTGTATCTTATTCCTTCAATAACAGTCTCATTTCTCATAGTTAAAAATTTATCATAAGTAAAATGTACATTATTTCCTTTGTCACAAAATTGTGTAGTACTGAGCAAATTATGTTGTAAACCTTTAAATAATAATATGTTATCAATGGAATGTTACAAAAAATTACCTATTTTACCAATTCTAATAATCTCAGCTTTCATATTTTCACCAAAATTCACAATTCCACAATAGAAGGCTTTTAGTGAGAGGAACTTAGATTTGTCTCTTATCATGTGTTTAAAATAACTATTGTCAAGGTACCACTGGTTGTTCCCCTTCACTTTAGCCTACAAAACATATTAGGGTTTAGATTTAGGAATCTAAACTTGTTTAGGACCTTTTCTAACATAATTTGCTTTTAAAACATTCTTTTCAATCCACACTTTCTTTACATAAGCACAGTGTTTTCCATTAGCCTTAGCCTAAGATGTCATTCAAACATATAATGGCGTGTCTTACCAAAATGCATGTGAATTCAGGAAAACCAACATATTTCATTTTATTCCATGACTCTTTCTTTTTCCTATTAAATTCCAGCATATGTCTAGCCCTATTGTATGCATAAGCCATTCAGGAGGTTCCTTGCATGATTCTCACCTTTATTCTCTATTTTGCTTTACCTTTGTTTAGTTTATCTCTTAAATCCCAATTTTGGATTTTTAAATTTATAACTTGTTTAGATGGTTTTCAACATAGGAGTTTAAGAAACAACTTACCTCAAAAGAGTTATTAGGAAGAACAGGGATAGGAGGAATAAAATCTAATATTGATCCATCATTATTCTTATTACTGTTTTTAGTAGATTGAGCTTTCAAATATTCTTCTTTAAGCCTTATAAATTTAGTTTTAGTAAAAAATAATTCATTTCTTATGTTCTTAATATTACTAGGATCAGTAGAAGCTTTCAGTTCATTTAACTCACGAGTAAGAGTAGTATTATTCTTTTCTAATTCCATAGCCTTTTCTTTTAGGTTAGAGTTTTTCATTTTAAGAGTCTTTATTTCATTTCCACATTGGATTTCTTGTTATTCATGACCATTAAATCTTCCTTTAACCTTAGAACATTTTTCTTGACATCAAATTCATAAGTAGTAACTTCGCAATTAGTCGCAAGAAAGCCATACAATTCGATTAATTTTTCTTTTAAGCAAGTTTTAAAGATATTTTCCCATTTAAATGCATTTACCTTAGAGTCATCATCAACAGAATTGTAATTTTTCTAAATTGAGCCATCAAACAAAGATTTACTATATAATCGAAGTCTTCATAATCAACTTCACTGTCATCTAAATTTCCCCATACAGCCAACATGACTATTCTAAACTCTTTCTTATCAAATTTCTTTCCACGTTCCTGACCACATTCTCTGTTTCATTCCTTCTCACAATCTTCATCCCATTTTGGGCAGTCCTTAATCATTTGTTCTAGAATACTACATTTAAAGCAATGATGAACATTCTTTTTAAATGAAGAAGTTCTTGTGTTGCCATTTTTGGCTAACTTTGAGTTGTCAAGGAACTTCTTGAATTTGCGTGCTATCATGACAACTTCATCATTTGAGTTTGATTCACTTACTCACATTTGCCTTGAGAGCAATCCCTTTGTCCTTCTGAATGGGAATTTGGTTCTTTCAGTACTATCTTTTGTGTTATAAGGTTGCTAATGAGATCTGCAAGTTACAAATTAGAAAGATATTTGCCTCTTGGATAGTAATAACCTTCAGCATCCATTTTGGTGGCAAACTGGGAAGAATTTTCCTAACCTTTTTTCACTATTGTAGGTCTTTCAAAAGGAATTAATTTCGTTGTTAATGTTAGTTTTAAGAGCAATTAATCTCATTGATAATGTTAGTAAATCGAGCAAACATATCACAATTATATTCATTTTGATTCATTTTGAATAGTTCATATTGAGTGGTTAGTAACTCTATCTTAGATTGTTTCACCTAAGAGGCACCTTCATAAGTTACGTTAAGAAGATCCCAAATCTCCTTGGCAGTTTTAACCTTAAGACACCAGTTGTATTCTTAAGATCGCAAGCCATTTTGAATCAATTTTATAGCAAAAGCATTTTTCTCTGTCTTCTTGTATTCCTCTCCAGTTAACTCAGATTATGGGATTTCTTCCTTAGTACCATCAACATTGGTACATGTACACTTGAAAGGACCATTTTTATATTAAACTAGATCTTATAGTATTTTAATTGGATCAATTAGCCATGCAGTTTTTCCACTAACCATAATGTCTTCCATCAAACAAAGGAGGGCGTTGATCAAAGTAGCCTTCGTTAATCTCATTGGTACTTGGATCATTTTGGATCTCTTCTTAGGTGTTAGCCTGTATTAGGGAGAACTTACTTTGTACCAATGGATATACGATCAAGCACTACTCAAAAGGGGGGAGGGGTGAATTAAGTAATATATTTTTCTTTTACTAACTAAGTTTTTAATTTTGTAAACTTGTTTTTATCAACTTCTTAACTAAAATTTGAAAACAAAATGTAAATAATTGGGACACATATTTTTACATAGAAACCTCTTTAACTCGACAGGAGAAAAAACTTCAACCTAATGGGTTTTTAAAATGATTTAAGGGTTAATTACCAAAAAAACCTAAAATTTCGTCAAAATTTCAATTATAACCCGAACTTTAAAAGTAGCGATAAAATGTCCAAAATTTCAATTTTTTTCAATTATGGCCCAAACTTCAAAAAATTGCAATAAAATGCTCAAACTTTTAATTTTCTTCAATTATAGCTCGACGATATCTATTGTTCTCCTAATGCATTTAGTCCTTTATTTTTTGTTTGTTTTTCTGACACCTTAAACTACTCTCGCATTACAACGTACTGTATCAATAATCTCTTCGTTTTTAGTTTGTTCTCCTAATGCCTTTAGTGTGTCGGCATCGAGGCTGTATAATCTGAAAATTGAAGTGTGAAGGAGTTCAGAGAACAAATTTAAAATGAAGAGAAAAACTGAAATCAAACTATAAGGTCATCAGGGTTGCGTAATTTGATTTAGATCATTTTTAAATAACGACGTCGTTTTAATTATGTGATTGACGTTGTTTCAGTAATCTTCATTTGTTGTGTTAATTTTGGCTAACAAGTATTAATAGTAAAGATTTTTGAAATATGTGATAAGCCACGCCAGCAAACTTAATAGAAACACTTGTTTCATTAATCTTCATTTGTTGTGTTAATTTTGGCTAACATGTATTAATAGTTAAGGTTTATGAAATAAGTGATAAGCCGCGTCAGCAAACTTAATAGAAGTACTAACGTCAGGCTAGAATTAAAAAATTAAAAATTTGAGCATTTTATTTTTACTTTTGAAGTTCAGGTTAGAATTGAAAATTTGGGCATTTTATTGTTATTTTTTAAAATTCAAGCTATAATTGAAATTTTGACAAAAGTTTGAGTTTTTTTGGTAATTAACTCATGATTCTACTAACCCAAGAGCCAACTTAATAATACATGTAGATCATAATCTACCCTGCACCCGCAACTAATAAAGAACTGCATCGACAATTCTCAACTCTCCAACATTCAACCTTGATTGTTGTTACTCTCCAAGAATCTCTCATAAGGTTCCCTAATTCTCACAAGATACTAAAATAAAGTTACCTCAAACTCTTCTTGGATAAGCAAAAAGATACAAAAGAACCTGTGGGAAAACGCAAGATGGAATGAAGAATTGCTTGTATGTAAAGAGGATAGATGGATCTTATGCAACATTTTACATGTGTGTGCAAAATGCTCAATATGAATGGTCTAATTTTATATCATACCACACATACTAAAATGAATTCTTGATATGTTATTTATATATTTCCTAGAATGGAGACTAATTTTAAAAATGGGAAGATAAACCTAGAAATGATAAGATCATGCCTAAGCAAATTTTATCCAATGCAAATTTTATCCAATGTATCTTAACAAAATTTCACCATCTTTTAATTTAAATTTTAATAAAGTTATCTAGTGCATCTAACCTTATACAAGTGCTTCTATCATTTATCAAAAGAAGATCACTTGAACCAATTTGATATATTAGCAATTACTAACATCAAATGCAAATAGTAAACATAAAGTTTCTTTTTAAAGTACTAGCCCATGTTCATGCAGCAATATCCAACGCTTAAAATTACACTAAAATTCTATTAAATTAAGCAAGAACTCCTTGTTTGTAAGAAAGGAGATTCACTTATATTTTGACATACTGCTAACTAACTGAGTCCGAACCTAAGGAATGAGTTTAAATAAAACGTCTATCAAAATGCAAGTTATTAAAACCAATTTATATTTTATCCTATGTAATGCAAGTTTACATGCACAAATGTAGTAAGAGAACTTTCTATCAATATTTTATTAACAAGACAAGGTTATAGACCATCCCAAGACTCCCTACATAGAGTCTAAAATTACAATAAAATAAAAATGAACTCCACGCTTTGCCAACTGCTCTTTTTATTCACAATCTGCAAACTATATATATAACTTTAGAACCGAGTTGTCTTATATTTACATTATTATTCTGTCATCATCAAAAACACTCCAACACCCATGATTGAGTTTGTAGTTTATGGGAAGTTCTCAAACATAATCCAATTGTTATACATAATAATCTAGACTTTAAAGCTTGGAAGCAAATGGTGGCCTCCTAGAGTCATCGAACAACTCATCATTGCAATTATCTGAAGTCGTGATCATCATCTCCAAGAGCTCTTGCCGAAACTTGTTCGTGGAGTTCTCAGGCAACCATATGGGCACTACAATGCTATCCTCCCCATTACTGTTTCTATAATAACTATAAAAGCTACAACCGGGAAAAGCCCCTATAGGTCCTCCATAAACTGGTCTCCCCCATCCAAAATCAAGCTTTTCGAAACCAGCATGTCTCGTATCAGAAACTAAATAGTTCCAAGTTTTAACATAATGTGGCCTTCCATTTAGCACCAAATAATCAGCCAAAGACCTCATATACCTTTTGTTCGTTTGGGTCTTTGCTTTCCTTACCAACTATAGTGCATACTCTAATGGTTTATTACCCAAAAGACCTGCCTTTGAAACCGCGCTCAGTAATGAAAACGCGTTGCCATAGTAACCAGTTGGCAACTTGGCATGTTGGTTACCGCTGACAGCCAACGTCAAACGAACAACAGTATCAGGGTCAAGTTCGAGAGAGATGGTGCGGGCTTTCCACACCGAAGCAGTGACGAGATCGAAAGATGAACACTTGCCTAGGTGTGCAGGAAATTGGTTTCTTAATAGTGTCAATTCACGAGATCCAAAAGAGACAGAACTGTGGACCATATTATTTATCTCCATAGTCATTTGTTGGCACTTAATGTCTTGTTCTACAACCTCATACTCGGGATGTTTACAAGTCACACGAGGTGGGTCTCGGGCGTTAAGTATCTCCCTTTCCCAAACTGGAAGGATAGATGGTTCACAGTCATATCCTCCTTGTGATGACCGTGCGATTTCTCCAACCGTGCGCAAGAATTGTGCCAGCCGTTGTCCGTCACTGATTACATGGTTGAGACGAATTGCCAAGATGAATCCTTCGCATTTCAAACGTGTTACCTACATAGGATAAAATGGAAAATTTTAGATGACATATGTAATTCTATAATCAGAATGTCCTATGTATGTGTTGACTATACGAGAAGAGGAAAAGTTTAGGACTTTGGTTGGTTCACTTTCACTTACAAATTAACAAGGTAATATATAGCTATCGATACATAGTTACAAACAAGATCTTCAAATATTACTACTTTAAATACAAAACAATTCTTTAAATGCAAAACTAATAAAACTTAAAAATCTTAAATGACTATCATTAGTTCACAATTAATATTAATACTTAATTCAAGTTTATTTCGTAATACTCTTCTTAAATTTGAATTTTGGTTAATCCAAATTTTGTCCAAGTCTTGTAAAGTCTTCAAATTTTAACAGCTTGGTAAATTTATCAACAACTTAATCTTAAGTCTTCACATATTTGAGCTCCACTTTCTTTAAGATAATATCCATTCTAATGTAATAAAATTTTGTATTTGTATACTTATTCAACATTATGACTAATTTGTTATCCATAAAGATTTTTGTGAGTTCACTTGTAGTAAACACATCATCTTCAATAATTTTATACTCGAATAACATGCCAAACACGCAAAGCAGAAATTATATACTATGCTTCAAAAGTTGAGAGAGTAATAATGAATTGTTTCTTCGAACTCCATGTGAATGCGTCATCTCCAATTAAAATAGAAAACTTGAGGTGATCTTTCTGTCATCCACATCACCTCCACAATCTTCGGATAAGAAACATGCTTTTTAAAATTTCTAATATTTAAAATATATTAAATAATTTAAAATATTAATTTTATTTTTCATAAGTGAAATTACAAAAGAAGTCTATCTCACATATTAATTATATTACTAATTAAATAATTTTGATGAAAATTTAACTCATTGCGTTTTTCTTCAAAAATTTAGCTAAGAAATAAAATCTGAGTAGTAATAAAACTTCACGTGCATGGTTTATGTAATGTTATCCATTGAGTTCTTTTTTAGATTTGTATTCTCTTTTCTTCTATATTTCTATTAATATATTTTTATTTTTTTATAATAAGTTTGATTTCTTACTTTGGATGGTGTTCATAAATTTTATACTTAAAATTTTAAATGATGTAAGATGAGTGACTCCACAGTTACATATTATTGTTGTAATTACAATAACTCTATCATGATTATAGATGATCATAGTTAATTATAATTGCATGGCAAATATTTTCCTAATTATAACACTACAAACCTAATTGCAAAATGCAATTTGGAACTTGCTCATAATAGATAACTAGAAATTTTAATGTGAAATTATTTTAAAACGACATGTTTCCTTATAATCGTAGAGGAAAGAAAACAAGATGTTTGCTATAATACCCCTCTAGTTGTGGACTATCCGCAATTTCAATTTTGTGTTTGTGTGTCATTTCTTAGTTGGGAACTCCTTAAGAATTTCGTTATCAACTGTATTACTCCGTTTTAAACTTTTCCCAAACCCATCCCACTTCTATAAGCAGATATTGCCTTTTCTCCGTTAGATTCTTAGGGGCTTCGTTTTGGCCAATGCAATTATATACCAAATAGACCCTAAATAATTCAGAACTGGAAAAACAAAACATATAACTGAGTTCACCTGAACCAACAGCAAAGGGCCTCCAAGGATTCCGGCAGAACCCGGCACATCGTACAAAAACTCGTCAGCATAAGGACATGGTGGCTTTATGGAATCGCCAAGCTGGCCCAGTTCTATGTTTGCATCAGCTTCGATGAACAGTATACCTTTGCCTTTGCAATCCACCATGAGCTTTTTGTTAGGCCCCTCTACAAGCCTCCCAGCAAAAGGATAGTAAAACACCAATGCTTTAGTTATTGCTTCTCTGATTACAGCCACAGGGTCCAAGCCCATCACACTAGGTTGGCTACGGTAAAACGTTACGAATTTAATTTGAAAACGGAAGCCCTCTTGATAATCTATGTCTGACAACTTTTTGATCTCATGGGGTGTTGGATTGGCAGGTGTTATTAGTCGAGGCTCATTCCTTCTCACCACGAACATAGGAGACAAAGATTGTGCCATTTCTCGTGATTTATTTATGCGTTTCAGGTCTATCAAATGAAAAAGCTTGTCGTGAGTTCCGTGT
>JAOSBO010204905.1:0-17357 GCA_027563915.1 Erythroxylum rotundifolium | reverse complement strand
GATTATGTAATGTACAAAATCATGTAATGATGAAGATGAAGAAATCATGGATTGAAGAAATGAAGAGGTAAAGTTTCAGTTTTGATTATGGTGTCTTGGCCAAATTTTGGTTTTGTGTGAAAACCAAAGTGTTGGATTTTGGTTTAACAAATTATTAGTTTTGTGGAAACCAAAGGGCTAGACTTTTGTTGTAACATATTTTCTAGTCTATGAAAAATTTTTATCATAGTTTTGGTTTTTTTTGAAAAAAAGTGCAGAATTTTGCTTTCTTTTGGAAAATTTTTATTTTTGTGAAAATCAAATTTTTGTTGGGAAAGAAAGGCCATTACACACTTTTTACCAAATTGGTTCATATGAGCAAAGAGTTCGAGGCAAAAGATCCAAGTCTAAGAAGATTTTGTTAGGCCTAAAATCCTTGTAATTGTTTTTATGTTTCTAGGATGGACAATGAAAATTGGCTTATTAGTTTATGTGATGAATAGATAAATGAAAACAAATAATATGTGATATTATGTCATTGCTTGTCATTTAAAATATTGCCAACCCTAGGCTTTTCCATGAATTCATTATGGACGAGATATATAATGAAACAATATAGGATGAATAACAAATTGCATCTAGACAAGATGGTATTTATTAAAACTTAAAGCCTAAAAAGATTAAACGGGAGAGGATGCCCATATGAGGGTCCATAGTCTCTATATGATGGCCTATTTGCATGTGGTTAAATGGTACTCCCCACTGGAGGGCATGAATCCTAGATCTTGCATGGTTTGGGCCTCCTAAAATTCGCTTATTGATAGCTAATGTGACCTCCCACCAAGGCATGGCAAGTACCTTTAGTGGATGAATCAAATGGTTACGCACTTAATATATTTTGTCAATATCCTACCTACTGTAGCTCTGTTGGTAAAAGTATGGACCGAATCATGGCGCCTCTCAAAAGGTTAGGTATGAAGATGCTTGGTAATTTTTTAAGTTGAAGGGTCCCAATTTTTCTTTTAATGGATAAGATGGCCCAATATCACTTAGTCCATTATAGATAAGAAAAATAACCATCGTATAAAGTTTTAATTTTTCTAAAGTTTTCTAACTCTATCATCGTACATATATGTATCATGATTTTATACAAAGTTCCATTATTGTTGACTAGTATACTCATTCTTTTATAATTTATATTTTCAGACATATTCAACCACAAAATGAATCCACTCACTTTGCTCTTGAAAAATAACAAATTGGAAAACGAAGATAATTTTAATGAAAGGAAACGTAACTTTGACATTGTTCTTCAATATGAACAAATTTCATGGCTATTAACTGAAAATGAGCTTGCATCTCCAGGTGGAGATTCAACTCCTGAGTAAGTCCAACAATATGAGCGATGGCAGAATGCTGATAAGACTACTAAGTGTTATATTCTAGTTTCTGTCAGTGGCGTATTGCAAAAGCAAATTGCTTGTATGAAAACTGCTAGTGCAATGGTTCACTTAAATGAGATGTTTAGAGTGAGGACCAGATCTATAAGGTGAAAGCTATCCATACCTTTCATAATCTCAGAAAAAAACTTAGTGAACCGGTGTGGGATTACGTGATTAAGGTAATCTTTGCAGTCACTGAGGCTGAGATGCTTAGGGCAGATATAGATGCGGACACACAGATGATTATGATCATCAATAGATTAAACTCTTCTTTTCAGTAGTTTAAGTTGGACTATGAGCTCAACAGTAAGGATTATACCTTGAGAAGATGATGAATACCCTCCAAGTACGGAGGAGATATTAAATATCAAGGCACATAGGCCAAAAGCTAATGTAGCATCTTCTTCTAAGCCTAAGGGTAAGGGCAAGCAAAAGAAGAAGGGTCCAATGAAAAATAAGGCCTAACGGGGAAAGAAGGCCAAAGCAAACACCAAGGGAAAGTTCTTCCAATAGGTGAGCAGGATCACTAGAAAAGAAACTGTGTGGTCTACCTTAAGTCTCTTAAAAACAAACAAGGTATGTGTTTCCTAAGTTTGTTAGGAACTAGAAATGTGGTAGATTCTGATTCTTAAATATTAGATTCAGGAGCCACTAACCATGTTTACAATTCTTTGCAGGGATTCTAGCAAAGGAAAAGACTATATAAAGGCTAGTTTCAAGTTAAGATAGCAGTTGGATCTTATGTTTCAACAGAATCAGTGGGAGTAGTTATCTTGGACTTTCCTAGTGGCCATAGATTATAGTTAGAGGATGTAAATTACATCCCAATGGTTGTAAGGAACATGATTTCTATTTTTGTTGAATAAAATATGGTTTTCAAATTGGCTTTCACCTACCTTGTCGTTGCCATATGACATGAAATAAACAACAAAATTTTTGAAAACACTACTACCTTTAAAGAGACTTCTTTTCAAGCATTATGTGATAGAATTAGACATCACATTTTAGCTTACAAGGACAATCTTAATTTTAACAATTAATACTAAACTAACTCGAAAATTAGCTAGTCTTTTGTTATATTTTCCAATGTTTCCTATCTTGCTGCTATCTTAATAATCTAGTTTGTGTATATTTGTTTTGATCAAACTTATTGTATACTTATTTCTTCATAATATTACATTTTGTATTTCTTTAAAAAATATTACACACTATCCTGAGGTTGCATCATTAGATGGAGTCATTTTTTCTCTAATAAATATCCTTAAAACTAATGATCTTAATTTGTCCTCTTCACTTTTTAGTTTCTTATTGGATAAAAGGGCATCTCGTAGAAGAATGCATAGGATATAGTGAAACGGAGAAAATGTGGTATAGACAGAACTCTACTAGCTAATGAAAGCTTCTTTATTTTTAGATTCTTTACAAGATTGAACCTTTCGAATTTCCTTAACTAATGTCAATGGCATATTGCTGAAAAAACTCTCCTATGTCTTTGCTGGAATCTTATAATGATTGCATAGGGGAAGCACTAAGCCATTTGACCAATTCTCTGAGTAAACTCTTATATATGGATTCTCAAATAGCAAGACTAGAGTGTATAGGGTAGGTAAGAATATGCATCAAAGTCCTTAATGATATAGAGCTGCCTTTTTATAACCATATGGTTTAATTAACATATACCGTAAAATCTTGCTCTTCTATGACCTTGAAACCCATTAGAAAGCTATTTAAAACTAGACATTATAGTGATCTAATAGGGCTTAAAGTTGTTATTTTATAAGAAGAGGAAAATTCCCTACCTTAACATCAAAAGAAATGGATCAGGAAATCATAGTTGAAGAATTAAATGCATCCAAGGTTGAAAATGATAAAGACAAAAAAAATGGAGGTCATGCAGCACTTATTATTAAGAATGCTTAGGTAAATGATACAAATGATTTGGCCTTAGTATTTGAATCATCAAATTTCAAATGTACGATAATGAAGGCAAACTTCTATGTTCTACTTAATCTCCTAATAGTGCTACCTTACTAAGGTGAGGAATCAAATATTGGTGTAAATTAATGGAAGAGCTCCCTAATTCCAAAGTTAATGGAGCTAAGAAGTCAAGTATAAAGAAAAAAAGGAGGGCCCCACCTCATAATTAATACATAAATATCCTTATCTAAAATGTCAGGGTACTTAATAATCCACTAAAAAAATCCTTAAGGATATCTTGTGGGGAAAAAAACTATCTGGTTTCATTTACCATAAATTAAAATGAAACATTCCAGCTTGAAGAATGAGTTTGTTTTCTTGGGAAGTTGATGGGATTACATTTCCAGCCATAATCACCATTACAATGGTAGGACTGTAGATGGTTTTAATCCTATCTTATTTCTACCAATGGGATCTTCTCCACAATTAAATTATTCATCTACATTAAATCTTAACTAGTTACCCTTTCCTATTTCGTATCTCAGTAATATATACTATTAATTTGGACTTCAAAAAAGAATTCTTTTTCGAATTTCCAACCTTTCGTCAACCTCCCTTAGCATGTAAGAGGTGATTTCAATTGTATTCTAAAAAAAAATGAAGCTGAAAGACATAAGTAGCAGCATTAATGGAAATGAGTTGTTATCCTTCACTTCCTCTCTTGGTATTGTTAGTATGAGCTTTTACGGTGAGTTTTCCACTTGGTCAAATAATCAAAGTGGCATTTTGTTTACTCAAGGTTACATGTGCTACATTTTACTAATTATAACCTTGGTAATTACCCCAAGAGCACGGGTCATTCGCATGGTACTTAAGGCGTCGATCCCACGAGGAAGGGAACTAGACTTAAAATCTAAAGGTAGCTAAGTTTGCAATTAATCTAATTTAATAACTAATGCAAAAATTAAATTAATCAAGAATCAAATATGAGAAATTAAAGCACCAAAATAATGAACAAAATGGCCAACCCACACAAATAATCTGAAACTCAACCTAGAAATGACCAGTTAAGAGAAAGGGGGCACTTATTCAAAACTAAGGAAAATCTACCCAATTATGCAATTTCTGACTTAATGGGCCTAAACGGTCCTAGGGTAAATTACTCTCTCTCGAGTTATAATTCTTAACCCTAATTGATAAACCCTAATTTAAATTATGGGAATTGTGATCTCTCGATCTACAACTGGTCCAAAACATGAATTAGTTCTAAATTTTCCTATTAACCTACCGACAATTTATGCTCAATCTCTCGTTACACGACTCTAGTTGTTTGATTCAACTAGCTACTGATTAATTTACCTAACTCTTATTTGCCTAAATCGATGATTTTCACCTGACTTACCCTCTCAGTTAGTTGCCAAGTTATGAAGAATCGAAATTCAATCACAATTAATTCGAATAAAACACAATCAAATAAACTTTATTAATCTCAAGAATAAAAAACTTGAAAGTTAGTTTAGACAAAAGATCAAGACTCAACAACAATAATTCCAATAAATATTCAAATCTCATGCATCAATGAAATCCAAAATAGAAACCAAAAATACTATCAGAATAGATCTTAGAGGTCACGACTGCAGGAAACTGGTTGTTTCAGGAAGTACGACATTTTAAATGTATCTTCTTACCTCTCTTCCTTCGTCTCCTTCCTCATTCGTTTGATCTCTCTCTAAGTCGCTCTTGTATTTTTTATAGAAACTCACTTTTTTGCATAGGTCTTTTGGATCTCTAATGACTACTGGCAGTTGTCTTGTAGTGTACTATTTATTCTATAGCAGCCCTAGGTCAAACTCAGGGTCAAAACAGTTTGAAAGGTCAAAACAGTCCGAAAAGTTACTCAAATTTTGAGTTTTTACGTCAGCTCAATGTAAGGAACGATCGTGGTCCTGCATGTCACGATCATGTTTGACGCTTTACCCTTTATGTCACGATCGTGACCTTAAGTGCATGATTGTGGCCTGACTTGACACTCTCTGTCACGATCGTGGCCTAACTTGATGCTTTCTATCACAATCGTGGCCCAAAGTGCCCGATCGTGGCCTTGTTGCTTATTGCTCTTCCTTCTCTACTATGATTGCGGCCAATATGCATGATCATGGCCAATGCTTGTTGGTCTGAAGCTCTCCAAATCTTCACTGTTCTACTTTTTTACTCTATAACACTAGCACACATACCAAGGTACCTCAAAAATATATAATCACGCTCAAGTTTCAAACCAACCTATAAAAGCACTCAAACACACAAACTAACATATTTAAACACATAAACACGCATTCAACACTCAATTTAACACTAAATACTTAACAAATCATTTCTTAAAACATCATGCAAAACACCACTACCAACATCCCCATACTTAAATTTTTGCTTGTCCTCAAGCAAACAAAACAATAACCATATAACAAACTAAACACATAATGCTATAATGCGACAACGGCTCTAATCTTTATGAAATAAGTTTAATCTTGGACTTAACTATTCTAATTATGGAAAATCATTAACAAAAAAAATATGTGTCTAAGGGATTTTAACTAAATTTACAACTAAATTAAGACTTAAGTGTTAACTAATTACCCTTTTTAATTGTACATACACATTAATAATTCTTTGGTCCCTCGGACTATGTAGTTGTTCCTCAGTATAATCCCATGAAAATTCAAGCTTATTACAAGTCTGGTAGGTTTTTATTTAAATTATTATTATTATTATTATCCAAGACTTAGCCTTTTACTCAAAAGCAAACATTTGTGATGAATGTCAATTCGACTACTTAACTAAGTCATTTATTAATAACTTGGTTGAAACGTTATTCTAGCCTTTTCACCCGAAGGCATATATTTTTTATGCATATCGATCTGGTTACTCGGCTACATCACGTTTTTAGCTAGCTACTAGCTCTATTCATAATCTGAAGGCCAGTGGAATAGTGATTTATTAAACATTTATTAAACACAATTTTTTTTCTCATTTCCTACTTTGTTGCTTTAAACTATTCATTTCTATGAAAAATACTAGTTAAGCTACTTAGCTAAAAGTCCTCAAATTATAAATGAATGTGACAATCTAAAGGTTGCTAAATTTATCCTAAGTCCTAATTAGGCTGTGTATTTATCCAAAGGCCCCCTATTTCACTAATTTCTTAGGCTAATGATCATTCATAACCTAATAGACTATGTACAAAATTAAAAAATTTTCCCACAATCTAAGCCATTGACACATTCACACATTTCACACACTGCAACCTAATATTATCATATGATATGTAAAATTTACATTCAAAAGAAAAACACATAATCCCTCCCCACACTTGAACATCACATTGTCCTCAATGTGAGAAGGAAACAAAAAAAAACATAACACATAAACATAATGTTAAAACAAAAATTAAAGTAACAAAAACAGATAAAATTAACAATAAAACTGAAAATAAACAAAACAAAATAAAATTGAAGAAACTTTTGGGATAGACTTGGATCATAAGGAGATGGAGGTGGTGATGGTATCTCCCTGAGAGTCTGCATAAATCACCAATAGTTTATTGAAAGTAAAACTACTATCACTAACATTTTCAAACAAAATCCAACTATTTGCTAGTTTATGGTCCTTTGCTTGACCTTTCATTCAGGAGACATTTTCAAGTAGTCGGAGACAATGAAATCACTTCCTTATCTGTGGCAAGTGCTTTTCCAAAATGTAGCTTGAACTGGTGCCCATTGACCTTAAAAGTCTCTTTATTAGCATTTTCCAATTTGACAGCTCCATGATTGAAAACTTGAGTTTTACATCTTTCCTGTTGAAAAGGTATTTCATACTGCGTGGCGGTGAAAATAATTACCTTTGACCTAAAAGGTATTGTCGAAACTTATTGCATACACTACTGCAAGTAATTCCTTTTCTATAGTGGTGTAATTCAGTTGGAATCTTGTAAAAGTCTTACTAGCATAGTAGATTCCTTGCAACTTCTTATCTTTACAGTGACCCAAAACATAACCTATGGCCTGATCACTTACGTCATGCATCACTTCAAACGGCAACATCCAATCTGGTGGTGATAAAATTGGTGTTGAAATTAATGCCTCCTTTAAAGTATTGAATGTAGGCATGCACTTATCATCAAACAAGAAGGGTACATCCTTAACTAAGAGGTTTGTTAGAGGTCTTACAATTTGTGAAAAATCCTTGATGAAACGATGGTAGAACCTTATATGACCTAAGAATCCTTGCACACCTTTTACATTACTTGTGGTGGAAGCTTTTCTACCACCTCTGTTTTTTTATTTATCGACTTTGAATCTTTGATGTGAGATATTGGGGCCTAGCACTATCCCTTCTTGTACCATAAAATGGCATTTCTTTCAATTTAGCACTAGATGTGATTCTTTACACCGTTGAAGAACTTTGTATAAATTCATTAAACATATGTTAGAAGAGTCTCTGAAGATTGGAAAATCATTTATGAATACCTCCATTATATCTTCTATCATGTCCATGAAAATTGACAGCATGCATCTCTTAAATGTGGTTGAAGCATTGCAGAGTCTGAAAAGCATCTATTTATAAGTAAACGTATATGCAAATGTACCATATAAGTAAGTGAAAGTGGTTTTCTCCTGGTTGTCTAGGTAGATGAAAATCTGATTGTAGCCTGAGTATCTATCTAAGAAGTAATAGAATGACTAGTCAGCTACCCTTTCTATCAGCGGGTCTATGAATAGGAGACAAAAGTGACCTTCTTAGTCATTGAGTTAAGCTTTCGATAGTCTATGCATACTCTCCATCCTGTGACTATTTTTGTCAAAATTACTTCTCCATTTTTTCTCTCTATCACCGTTATTCCTCCCTTTTTAGGTACATATTGCACTAGGCTGACCCAGTCACTATCAGAGTTGGGATAAATAATCCTTACATCTAGGAGTTTGATGATTTCCTTCTTGATTACCTCCTTCATATTAGGATTAAGCCTCTGTTGATTCTCCAGCACTGTTTTACAGCCATCCTCCAAATTTAGTCAGTGCATGTAGACATTTGGACTTATTCCTCGAATGTCAGCAATCTGCCACCCGATAGCTTTCATCCACTTCATAACAACCTCCACTACCTTACTTGCATGTTTTTCACTCAATTGGTTGGAGATTATTATTGGTAAAGTTTTACCCTTACAAAGAAAATTATATCCCAGGTGTGTAGGTAAAGGCTTAACTTCTAATGTCAAAGGCTTCCCTGAAGATGGTGGAGTGGGTGCTTTGGTCCGAATTAATTTGTCTCGATACATTGGAACTTTTCCCCTCTATCTCATCATCTTTTGTAGATTTAGGGTTTTGGTATTCATTTTCATCCTCTACTTACAAAGCCTTCACTTCTGCAATGCAACTCTCAATTTGTTCTTGTAATTTGTGATCCAATATTTCAACCTTCATGCATGCACTGCTCATTATTGGATTTTTTAAGGCCTTATTCATATTGAATTCAACTTGATCTTCTCCTGTTCAAAGTGTCAATTTACCTTTGTGAACATTAATTATGGCCTTTCTTACATTCATAAAAGGTCGACTCAAAATTAATGGGCAATTCTTATCTTCTTCAAAATCCAAAACCACGAAATCCACTAGAATAATGAACTTATCCACTCACATTATTGCATCTTCCACTATTACCAATGGCCTTTTACTGGACTGGTCTGCCAATTGAATTAACATTAAGGTAGGCTTGACCTCTCTTAATCCCAACTTCCAAAATATTGATAAAGGTATAAGATTGATGCTAGCTCCTAAATCATACGAACACTTCATGAATTCCAATTCACCAACCACACAAGGTATTGTGAAACTTCTTGGACCTTTTAATTTTAAAGGCATTTGGTTGGTGACTATTGAGCTGCAAGTACAAATTAGGGCTACCGTCTGGTTATCCTCCCAAGTATGCTTCTTAGATAATATGTCCTTTAAAAGTTTTGCATATTTCGGCATATGTTCTAATGCCTTAACAAATAAAAGATTTATCTGTAGCGTCCTCAGCTTCTCAACGAACTTTGTAAATTGTCCATCTAACTTCTTCTTTTCTAGACATTGAAGAAAAGATACCTTGGGCTGATATGGTGGAGGTTTAACATATGAAGGGTATTCACTCATGTCTACTTCTTTCTCCTTCTCTACTGGCTGGGTAGGCCACTCTGAAGTGTTTTTTTACCTTTATTTGTTCCTTTGATTTTTTTCTAAAGTGCTAGGAACATTTCCAAACTTCTGTGTAGAGAAAGCGTTTGTCAGTTAACTCATTGGGCTTCTAAATTATGAATGAAAGATTCATGTCTCTTAGTGACTTGCTCAAATTTATCATCCAGCTTCTTGTGTTCATCATTAAAGTTCCAAGACTATTTAGAATTTTTTCCAATTTAGCTTCCATTGAGCTTGATTTGTCCTATTGGAAGCTTAATTGTCCTTGGGGTCTGAATTGCCCTCCATTGTTATTGTTCAACTAAGAGAAGTTTGGGTGATTCTTTCACCCAGGGTTATATGTGTTAGAGTAGGGATTATTAGCCCCTCCATGTCCAAATTGGGCCCCTATATAGTTAACTTTCTCTGGGTTGTCTCCCCTCATCAGATAGCAATTTATCGTATCATGATTTAACTGGCCGTATAGGTCACATTTTGGTTGCAAGGCCTTTACCATAGCTGAGGATGAAGCCTTGATATTACTGAGATATTGCATCAAGTTATTGATCTCAGCTTGCATTTTTGTCATCTGATCGGCAGTAACAACTCCCTTCTATTCCGTAAAGTTAGTAGATTGCCTATTACATTCACTAGCCCATAAACAGCTATTATTAGCCATCTCCTCTATTAAACCCTGTACTTCATCAACAGTCTGTCTCATTAGCAATCCTCCTAATGCCGCATCAATGGTACCTTTCATATGTGGGTTTGTTGTAGAATGTCTGCAGTAGGGACTCCTTTGGTAAGTTATGGTGTGGGCATCTCCTCTGCAGATCCTTGTAATGCCCCCACGCTTTATAAATAGACTCCCCATCGCCTTATTGGAAGTTTGTAATTTCCTTAATAATTTTGGTGGTCTTCATTGGTGGGAAGTATTTATCTAAGAAGGCACATACTAGCTACTTCCAGGTCATAATGTTAGCGGGGCTTAGTGAATGATACCAAGCCTTCGCTCTATCCCTAAATGTGAAAGGAAATAGTCTAATCCTCACAGCGTCTTATGACATCTGGTGATACCAAACAGTATCACAGATCTCGAGAAAAATAATGATGTGAGCATTCGGGTCTTCGTTTTCCAGTCTATAAAATTGAACATTCTGCGGAAACAAATTCCAGAGGGCTGGTTTAATTTCAAAAGAGATCGGTTAAACCGGTAGTCTAGCCACTCCTTGGTTCGCAAGACTAAATCCTAACCTCATAGAATCCATAAGAGTCCTCTGTTGTTGCTTCCCAAGGTTGACTTCTTAATCTTTGCTTCTTTGGAGCTCTTTGGCCATTTAAGCTTTGTAGAACTCTTCTTCTTCTCGCCGAGCTTTCCTAAGGGTTTGTTCTAAATGAGTTATATGTAAATCTAATGTCTTAATTATGTGACTCAAACCACTCGTGACTCTTACATTTATACAAGATCACGATTACTACGTGAAACTAACAAAAACAACAAAAAATTAAAACTATCCTAATTCCTTAAACTATAGAACCAAATTGCTTTTCCCAACAATAACGCCAAAAACTTCTTCACTCAAGGGTACACACGCTAAGTTTTACTAATTATAACCTTGGTAATTACTGTAAGTGCACAGATCATTCACGTACAACCTAAGGTGTCGATCCAACGACAAAGGGAACTAGTCCTAAAATCTAATGCCAGCTAAGTTGGCAATTTACGTAATTGAATAACTAAAGAAGAAATTAAATTAATCAAGAATCAACTATGAGAAGTTAAAGCACCAAAATAATGAAAAAATAGCTAACTCATATAAATAATCCGAAAATCAACCTAGAAATGAACAATTGAGAGAAAGGGGCATTTATTCGAAACTAAAGAAAATCTACCTAATTATGCAATTTTTGACTTAATGGGCCTAGACGGTCCTAGGGTAAATTACTCTCTCTCAAGTTATAATTCTTAACCCCAATTCAAATTATGGGAACTATGATCTCTTGACCTAAAGTTGGTCCAAAACCTAAATTAGTTCTGAATTTACCTATTAACCTATAGGGAATCTATGCTCGATCTCTTGTTACATGACTCTATCGATTTGATTCAACCGTCTACTTATCAATTTACCTAACTCTCGTTAGCCTAAATCGATGATTTTCACCTAGCTCACCCTCTGAGTTTGTTACCAAGTTATGAAGAATCAAAATTGGATCACAACTAAATCAAATAAAAGACAATCAAATAAACTTTATAAATGTTAAGAATAAAACACCCGAAAGTGAGTTTAGACAAGCGATCAACACTTAATAATAATAATTCCAATAAATATTCAAATCTCATACATTAATGAAATCCAAAATAGAAATCGAAAATACTATCAGACTGGATCTTGGAGGTCATGGCTGCGGGAAACCACCTATTTTGGGAAGTATATCATGTCAAACTTATCTCTGTGCCTCTCTTCCTTCATCTCCTTCCTCAATCGTTTGATCACTCTTTAGGTCACTCTTAGATTTTTTGCAGAATCTCACTTTTTTGCGAAGGTCTCTTCGCTCTCTAATGACTGCTGACGGATATCTTGTAGTGTGCTATTTATTTTATAGCAGTCCTTGCTCAATCTCGGGGTGAAATGGTTTAAAAAATCATTCAAAATTTGAGTTTTCGTATTATCCTAATGCAGGGCACGATTGTGACCCCAAATGTCACAATTGTGTCCAGCACCTTACTCTTTCTATCACAATCGTGGCCTTAAGTGCACCATCGTAGCCTTACTTGACGCTATCTGTCACGATCGTGGCCCAAAGTGCACGATCGTGCTTAGCTGCTTCTTGCTCTTCCTTCTCTGTCGTGATCATGGCCAATTTACACAATTGTGACCTATGCTTATTGGTATGAAACTCTCCAAATCTTCATCGTTCTTCCCTATTTACGTTGCAACACTAGCACACATATCAAGGTACCTTAAAAATATACAATTATGCTCAAAGATTCAAACTAACCCATTAAAGCACTCAAACATACAAACTAATATATTTAAACATATAAACATACATTCAACACTCAATTTAACACTAAATACCTCACAAATTACTTCATAAAACATCATGCAAAACACCACTACCATATTTCTTTATGAGAAAGATGTTATATAAGAACCTAATCAATAATTTATTGTTAGACAAATTCCCATCAAGCTATAAAGATTTTTTCCTCCTTTATCCTCAGAGTACTCAATTATAGAAGTTAAAGATATGTTGAACAAATTACTACTCACATATCCATTTAGATTCTATAATCTTAAGTTACAAATTGATGGATTTTATAAAGTATAAGGGAACGGGTTAAATTATCATATTCTTGGATGAAAACTCTATCATTGATTAAGCTTAAAAGATTAAACTAGGAGCTTAAGAAACTTAAAAAATCATCTTGTCTAAATACAGAAACTTGACGTCAAAATTCTGAGCCCAACTTATTTATTACCAATCTGAGTTATATAACTTACCTTAAATAGCATTAATTGCTCAAAGAGGGGGATTGTTTGATATTTTTTTATGTTATCAATCTTTAAATTAATCACAAGTGCACAACGTGGCTATAGCTAGCACAGGCAAGTACGGGTCTATTCCACAAAGATAATGATTACTAGTAATTAAGATTCTTCTATTATCTAGCTTAAAAATTAGATTTTGGTTTTAATAAAGAAACTAAAACTTAAAAATTTAAAATAAAATAGGAAACAATAATGAATAAAGAATAAAGAAAATTGCTTATAGAACTCAATATCAAAGATTAGTGTCTAGTTAATGAATCTCCCAAAATTTCAATGAATAGTTAAGCTTTTATCATGAAATTGTTTTATTGACTATTGGACCATGAAAATTCCTATCTTATGTTAATAATTCTCTCGAGAATATTAACAACTAATTCATGTATTTATTAACCAAAAATATTTAGGTTGAAGTTTTTAGGATTGCTTTGTTGATTTGTGAATTCTACTATTAGGTGTTACCTTAATCCAGAGGATTTATGTTAATCTATCTTTAATTTTTCAATCAACTCATTTCCATTATGGTAGATCTATTCACATACATGATTTCTCAATCTATACATTATTAAATCATATATTTACTAATATTTTGGATATATTAGAATGTATATAAAACATGTAATCAAAACAATTACATTAACAAAAGAATAAAAACATTTTTTACCACGGACTAGGGTTCATCACACCTAGACACTAAAAAGCATTTAGTTACATATAATAGAAAATGAAATTAGACATAAATAAGCCAAAAAAAATAGAAAACAAAAAGTTTATAACTTTATATCTCCCTTTCTCTTCTATCGAATGTTTTTGCAAATTTGAGGTTTGATTTTGTAATCTATTGGGTCTCTTGATTTTTTTTCATGTTCTCTATATTCCTGGATCAATAACATCCCTTTTGTACATTATTCACGTCTAAAATTGGTTCCAAAAGTTTACTCTTCTAATTTTCTTCTGATTAAATCTTTTTATAGCAAATTTTAGGGTTTCTGGGAGATACAGGATAGGATACACGGAAGTGTACTAGATCATATATATTCCAAAATATCTAGACATGACTATATATCTCTACTTTGCTTCAAATCTTCATTTTTTGTTACATTTTCATCTGAATTCTTCTGCTTTTGGTCCAAGAAGGTAGTTATAACCTATAACTGCACTAAGAGTGGATTAAATACCCTATATATAATAAAATAACAAAATATCAAGCAGAATACATTAAATATGCGTGTATAAATATTATTAAATATGCATCTATCAAACATCCACATATGTAAGCTTTTGCTTACCCTCAAGCAAAGTATAATCAAAATTATTATCTTTACAGCATTCATCTTTTATTAATCTTAATCTATCCATTATAGTACTCATCATATCATATTAATCAAATTAACATACAATTGGATTCATTCTTTCCTAAAACTAACTTTCTAAGTCAATAATAATGGAAATCAAATCAATAACCTAATTAAAATCAAAAGCATAAATCTTTGCATGCTTATTAAGGTTTAGTTCAATATTCTCAAGTGTTTAGGGTGAAAAGTATCAAACTCTCAAATTAATGTGTAGAAGAACTCTTACCATGGGATTGTAGTATTATCACATCTCCACGACTTATGTATAAACCAGAAACAAAACTCAAAAGTTTTTTATCAAGTTGTAATAAGGCATAGGTAAGGTATGATTAGGATAATAAAAGGGGTTGATTGGAAGGAAATTGGGAACAACATTATAGGAAATGTGTTTACATTATACACATGCCCTTTATTTATTAGTACCATATAATTTTAATCACAATTTTTCTATACTCCTTTTCTCTTCAATCAAAATAATTTCGAGCATTCATCATGTTCCACTATTAAAGAGATATTGAACCTATCCAAATTTCAAGTTTCAAACAAGCAAGTAGTGTAAATAGCTTTTATGATGTAAAATAATAAAAGGGTTTGAAAGTTAAAGAGGATAAAGGCTAATAATTTGGTATCAATCAATGAAAAAGGCTAAGGCTCAACTTGGTTATTCCTAATGGATAAAATAAGGTAATGTAATAATCAAAGCATTATGCTTAAACAAATTGTAGAACCTAAGTTCCTTTTATCATTTTAATACTTAATTTAACAAATGTGATTTCAATATGTATAATAAAAGCAAGTTCTAGAATCATTCAACTATATGATCAACACATATGAAAGAATAAAAAAGAGCTTAATTCTTTAAATTTTCTCTTATGCTTAAAAGCCTACAAAAAAGATAGATTTATGTGTGTAAATAATATGAAATTTCATCCAATTTCGTTATTTCAATGGTTACTAACAATATGACTTATAAAAGCAATTTTCTTCTAACTATCATCCTTTTGCATACTAATTCAAATCAACATTCAATAATGAAATAAAGTATTAATGGACAAATTTCAATTAAATCAAGATATCAGTGTATAAAATTTAATAATCAAGATTATTATAAGGTTAAGAAAATCATTAAAATTGTTAACCCCTTTCCCATACTTAAAGTTGTACATTGTCCTTTACATGTTATAAACATATATAATAATTAAGAAAGAGTTGGTGCTTTCCCAAGTAAGATAATTTTTATTATTAAATTATAAGTGTTGGAGTATGGGTTGTTACCTTTTCATTATGGTTTGCCTACGTAATTTACCTATTCTGCACCACTGGCTCCTAACAAGAAACACTTTGTTATGCAATGGTTGTCCTGGTCACATAACTCACATTGGGCTTGACTGTGGATGAAGGTGCTCCTTGCATATTATTCAACTTCTAAGTGAGCGATAATCTAGGCTTGCAAGGCTGTAACAAAATTGATTGGAATCGTGCCTTTTTGTTCCCTTGTGCCTTACCTACTTCTTTCATTTGACCATTGTTCGCTCAAGATTACACACGTTAAGTTTTACTATTTATAACATTGGTAATTACCGCAAGCGCACGAGTCGTTTGCATAGTATCTAAGGTGTCGATCCCACAAGCAAGGAAACTAGTCCTAAAATCTAAGGCAGCTAAGTTCACAATACCTAATTAATTAACTAAAATAGAAATTAAATTAATCAAGAATCAAATACGAGAAATCAAAGCACCAAAATAGTAAACAAACAGCAACTCACAACCAACCCGAGATTAACCGAGAAATTATCAAGGGAGAGAAAAGGGATTAAATTTTAATTTAACAAAACCTAACAAATTTTGCAACTACCAAAATGATTGGCCTAGACAGTCCTAGGGTGAATTGCTCTCTCTCGAGTTATAATTCTTAACCCTAATCAATAATCCCTAGTTCAAATTATAGAAATTACGATTTCTCGATCTGTAATTGGCCCAAAACCTCAATTAGTTCTAAATTATCTATTAACCTACCAGGAATCTATATTTGATCTCTTATTACACAACGCTACAGGTTTGACTCAATTCTCTACCTGTCGATTTACCTAACTCTCGTTAGCCCAAATTGATGATTTTTACCTGGCTGAACCTCTCATTTTATTACCGAATTATTATGCACAGAATTGAAATCACAATTAAGTAGAAGAAAACACAATCAATTGAATTTCATTAATCTCAAAAATTAACATCCAAAGGTGAGTATAAACACGACTCAATATTCACACAATCAATACCAACACCTATTTCAATTCTATACAACAATAAAAATGAAATACATGGAGATGATCTCGAGAACTGAATCTCAGCAACGGCAACAGCCGGAAACCACCTGTTCTAGGAAGTGCTTCGCATCTAGCTCGTCTCCATGTCTCTCTTCCTTTGTCTCCTTCCTCAATCTCTTAATCTCTCTCTACGTTCTCTCTCGGGATGATGGAATCTCACTCTTTATAGAACTTTTTGGCTCTCTAATAACCGCTGACAACTGCTAGGGATTGTTCTAATTATTCTCTAACAGCCCTAGGTCAAACTCGGGGTCAAAATGGTCTAAAAATTAAACGAAAAATTGAGTTTTTGCATCAACCCGATGCAAGTTACGATCGTGGCCTTTCATGCCACAATCATGGCCAGCGTTTTACCCTTTCTATCACCAGCGTGGCTTGGAGTACATAATCATGTCCTGATTTGACGCTCTTTGTCACGACCGTGGCCAAATGTGCACGATTGTGGCCTAGTTGCTTTGCTCTCTTCCTTCTCTGTCACAGTCGTGGCCTATATGCCGATCGTGGTGATCGCGGCTTATCTATCAATCCTAAGATTGATTCTTGGAAACCGGTCAAAATCAATTTATACCAAGAATTGCAA
>JAOSBO010204898.1:2466-17359 GCA_027563915.1 Erythroxylum rotundifolium | reverse complement strand
TTGTTATTGTTGTTGTTGTTGTTGTTATTATTATCATGATCATGATCATCATCATCATCATCATTATTATTATTGTTGTTGTTGTTGTTGTTGTTGTTATTTTCCAAAATAAAAAAGAAGAAACTTTGGGATTGTTAAATCACTAATGAAATGTGAATAAAACAACAGAGCCACCATAGTACCTTTTTTGAACTCCTCCTAAGGGAAGGGTGGTTATTGGCTCATTTACCAATCTAAGCCTACTCAATTTTATATGTTTCTTAGATAAATTGTAAAAGTGAATTCTCTCTTTTCAGAGCTATCGCCCCACTAAAAAAAATATTCTTGTGATAGGTCCTATTCCTGGTCTGAAATATAGTAAAATCACCTTTCCTATTCTTTCTCCGGATCCCTCGAATATGAAAGATGCACACTTCTTAAAATATCCCATATACATCGGCGGAAGCAGGGGAAGGGGTCAGATTTATGATCTATCCGTATCGGACATATCCATTTCAAATATTGAAAACAAAAAGAGAATTTCTTTATTCTATAGCTTATAGCTTATTTCAAAATTCTTTGTTTTGATCTATAGGATGAGGCTAATTTTTTATTTTGATTTTGATTTTGATTTTTTTTGTTACTGAATTAACTGAGTTTACATGCACACAAAAGAAATTGCGAAAAAAAAGTTTCATTTTTTAATTGGTTGTATATAATTTTATAATTGTTCATATAGATATAATATGCCTTCTTTGGTTCATTAGTATTGTGAAGCAATTTCAGCCTGGATTTTTTATCTCATGCTAAGAAAATGTTCATTCTTCAATCCATTTCAAAATACTTCAATTGGGATATGCAAGAAATAGGCCAATTCTGTAGCTTTTTGTAGATTCAGTCAAGAAGAAGAAACTCACAATATCGTAGGTGCTCATGGTTATTTTGGCCGATTGATCTTCTAATATGCTAGTTTCAACAACTCTCGTTCTTTACATTTCTTCCTAGTTGCTTAGCTTGTAGTAGGTATTTGGTTCACTGCCTTAGGTATTAGCACTATAGCTTTCAACCTAAATAGTTTAAATTTTAACTAATCTGTAGTTGATAGTTAAGGTCATGTAGTTAATACCTGGGCTGATATTATTAACCGTGCTAACCTTGGTATGGAAATTATGCATGAACGAAATGCTCATAATTTCCTTTTAGACCTGGTAGTTAGTTGAAGCTCCATCTACAAATGGATAATGCTTCAGCCTTGGTGTATATGAGTTTTTGAAAAAAAAACCATTTCTGTACATTTAATGCACTCTACAGATAGAGGAATACATAAAGTTGAACATAGTAAAATAAGAAATTGAAAGATTTCATTGAAATTGTTCGTTTGGAAATTTCTCAAAAAGCTAATCACAAGTTCTTCTCTTCATCGGAACAATAGGGCCATTATACTCATTACTAAACTTGTTGAAGTGAAGAAATATAACCAAGGTATATTCTTTTGATCAAGGGATGAGTCGACCATCAGAAGAAGAATTAGGCCAAAAATTAGGATACATTCTGGGAAAATAAAACTTCCATCCAGGAGAAGCAAATGAAAGGCTTTCATAAAAATTCTCGTAATTATATAGAAATATATTTATAATATTATAATATAAAACATCTAAAACAATAACTAAAATTTGAAATAATAAAAAACTAGAGTTTTTTCACATCTCAAAGGGAGTTAAATTATTTCAACGTTTGATTTTTTATTTATCGCTTCCAAAATTTTTTTGAATTACTAGTAGAAAGAGATTTCGTATCTTAGATTCAACAAAATTCTCAAATCCAAATCATTTTTTCGAAACATCTGCAAATGAACATTGGCTTCTATCCATTATATAGAATTAATATTTAGTATAGAATTAATATTTAGATATTATATATATATATATATTCCATATAATTAGTTTGATTAATATTCCATATGATTAGTTTGATCCCCCTCTCCAAAACAACCCCCTTTTTTTTATAATTCCCCAATATCGTAATTTTGTCAAAGAATTTTTAGGCCTATAAAAAAGTGAAATTTGTGCTTATGGAAATTATCGAATAATCGGAGATACATGTGCAACGAAACATGCAAGTACAACTTGGGGATGGATTTTTAACCTATTTTAAATCCATTTTCTACTCCATCCGACTAGTTCCGAGTTTGAGTCTTGGGCAACCCATTATAACTATCTATTGAAATAGTATGAAATCCTATATGATATGTCTAGAAATATGAATTATTTTTTTTAACAAACATAGGAAATAACATAGTATTGTCTGATTCATGAGGATAGGAAAAAATACTTTTAACGCCAAACGAATTAATAGTCATAAAAGTTTGTTTCACATTTCTTTCATTACCATCAATTTGATATGTTGTCTTCCAAAAAAAAGAAACCCTTTCATTCTTATTATTATTCATTGTTAAATTATTTATTGTTATGGATGGGATAACCATCAGAATTACTTCTGTGATAGTTTGCAGTACACACATCAATTCTTATGTGGATCAGAAGCTTCTTGTCGTAACTTAGGTACATCTTTGGAAGAATTGATGAATGATGTGATTGCTAACAATCCCCAATTTCAACAGAGCCTACAACAATAGTTGCAATAGTTCTAATAGGAAATGAGGCATATAATGTCTAGAAACTTGAACATGGTAAGCCAAATGGGTGAGATGGTAGTGAGGATCGACTACCTATAATCACAAATAGAAGAGGAGCAGACATATTAACCTGAGGCATACCCAATGGACGTTAGTAAGAAAACCTTACAAAGTGATGAGGAGCTTGAGAATATTGAGAACAATACTCAAGGAATTGCATATGAAGAAGAAGTTGAGGAGGAGCTCGAACTAGAAAGAGCTATCTCTTTTGTCTCAGACGTAAATATTGAGTTCCATTTTGTTATTGAGAATGACTCGTTACTTTTATCTAATAGGTTAGAGGAATTAAACGAGGAAGAAAAAGGTGAAGAGGCATTCGAGATCTTTCAAGTAAGAATGGGCTCAGTAGAAATCGAAAGTCTAAGGATAGTGAGGACGCTGAATGGGAATGATGGTTAACTAAGGCCCTATCCAGAACAACATCACATGGAAGTGGCACTAACTATAATACCTAAAGATCACAATTTTGTCACATAAGGGGGAAACATAGAGTCGAGCCATTGACCCTAATCCAAGATGTTTCTTAGGAGGAAACCCAAGGGAAGTAAATTTATTTTCTTTATATTTTCGCATTTCTTTTTATATGCATGTGTGCTCTTTATTAGTTTGTTCGTTTTACTTGTTTTAAGTTTTCATTCAAAATGAGAGAAAGAATAAAACAACAAAATAAACATTTTCTTATTTATGTTGAAGAGTATGAATTGACTAGAGAATTTCATAGCAACTTTAGCATATACTTTTACTCTTGTGATTGGTCTATGTGCATTATCTTTAAAAGAGTAGTGACTAGTGTTAGATAAAGCCGATATGATTTTGAGCCTTATTTTATTGACACTTTCATATCAGTCTCATTGTCTTTTGACAACGTGTGACCTTCATGACATGTACATCCTTATTTTGCCTTGAATTTCTATTCAAGACCACATTTTTATCATATGCATTAACATAGAAATGATTAGGCATCTTTGTTTCATAAGCTACATTAGCCAAATAGCCTGCCCCATCGACGTGATTTTTCCCCTGTTAAGCCGTCTTTGAGCCTTATTAGTCTTTCTTTTTGTATCAATCACATTACATACTTTATACTTAACCAAATGTCCTACCCAAGCCATAAAGCTAGTAGAAAATTTGTGATTGTTGAGTTTGTGGATGTATAAAATTCTAAATGCAAGGGTATACATATGTGTGGGTTGGTTAATGTTAGGATGTTTTATGTTAATGTAGTTTCTCTTATTGTTAAAAAAAAGAAAGGAAAAGAAAGAAAGAAAAGAGAAAAGCACAAGAAAAGAAAAGAAAAGAAAATTAAAAAGTAAGAAAGAAGGAAAAAGAAAAAGAATGAAAAAAATTGTTTAAATAAATTTATCAAGGAGGAAGTGCATATAAGTTTGCAAAGGTATTCATAATTAATGCATCTTCCTAGAGTTGTAATGAATGTGTTATTTGAGTATGTTGAATATGAGGTAGATGCTGGCTTGGAAGGTTCACTCTTGTAGTTTCAGTGTATTGTTGGCATAAATTGTATGATTGATTCCTTCAACTTAGTATATGGTTCATATGGTTTGTGAGTGAGAGCTGAATTGGGTTGTGAAACATTAGCTGATGGTACCTAATTTTGATGAGTGTTAACTTATGCACTTAATGTCACATTGAGTGTTGTTTTGTTTCACAAGCTTAATGACTTTCGAGTTACTTGACCCAAATACGTCTCACCTTACCTTTACCCACATTATGACCTTGAAAAGTCCTTCAATCCATGATTTTTCATATGAATTTTAGTGGTGGAGAAATGAAATGATATGCAAGTTGTGGATTGCCATTATCATGAATAGTGTTGAGTGTACCTATGGATATATTGCAGTTAAACACATTTTCCGAGTCTACCATTAGATTGCTTAGTTTTTTGAAGATGATTAATGTTGAATGATCATAAGTAAAAGCTTGGAATGTTGACTTCTTGCTATGATTCTTGAAAGTAATTAATGACTTCTTGCTATGATTCTTGAAAGTAATTAATCTTTTTTATGATTATATATACTTGGAAAGTATGGGAAATACGTAAATGTTGTTTTTAGGTCTATGAGCTTAATTTTAATGTTTTGCTTGAGGACAACCAAAAGCTAAATGTACAGGAAATTGATAGGTGCTTAATTGATTATGAAATTATTCCATAACATTTAGCGATTATTGACACGAAATTGCTTAAGATACTCACTTTGACTCATAGGTGATTTTAGATACGATTCAGAAGCAAAGAAGTTAAAGTGAGTTAAAGCTCTATATTTTGGCCATTTTTTGAAGATTGATTTTCACTTTTCTTTATGGAGCAAGAAGAAGAAAATTAAAAGGCAAGAATAAAGAAAGGAAACATAGAGAAGAAGAATTAAAGTTGTTCACTGCATGCAGCTGGAAAAATAAAGAGGTAGGAAGCATTGCATGTTTCATGCAACAACGTGAATCTAAAAGATGATGGACAGTAGAATAAAACAACGACAGCCCAAAACATGTCGAAAACCAAAACGACAGCACTGGAAGCAGATGAAGGTAGCTGGAAGGAAGCAATCCATGACCCAAACGACGTAACACAGATGGGAAGTAGTAGCACGTCAAAATGACAACGCAGATGGGAAGCCAGCAGAACAAGACACAATATCTAAGTAGCAAAAAGGCAGATTCTAGGAGAAAATGACGATGCAGACAACGTTTACATTTAATGTAGACGTTTGCATTAAACACAATGTTAAAAGGAGGACACGCCACAATAAACACATACGTTTTGGTCAAGACATGAGGATGGTTTTAAAACATTAACATTAAATTAGACTAACAAGTTAATTTGTCAAATCAATAGAACATTACTGAGCTTGTAAGAGAGAACAGTAGTGTCGACAGAAAAGAGAGGGAGGCGCTGCTAGGGGGCTTCGATTGGGGTATTTCAATGGGGCTGAAGCATTTTCTTGGAAGAGACCTATGAAGGGCTAGACCTCTTGATGCTAGTTCGGAGGTGACATTGGCATCAATGACCCGAGTTAAGTTTATTTCACCAATTTGTTGTTTCTTTCTCTCATTAGAAATTGATTGTGTTATCCTATATTAATTGTTTTGGGTTTTGTGTATGGATAATCATACTTTCATTACTGTTTGGTTATTTATGTATAAACTTATTGGATATTGTAAAAAGATGATTTTAATGTGTTCATTAAATCATTTATTTGCATACTCATTGCTAGAATTTTGATATAATTCGTAATTATTATGTTGAAATTCATGTGCAGCGTCTAATGATTCGTAATCGTTAGGGATAACAGGACCTAGGTTAAATGACACATTGTATGTGCTTATTGCCTTGATTAGTCTATTTTCGTAATTCATAATGCTACTGCCTAATTAAATCTAAAGATCATATCCTAGGTAATTTGGTAGTTGGGTTTAATTAATGATCATATCTTGATTAAACGCTACTTAAGGGAAAACTCGATACAATTGTTAACCTACAATTAATAGTTGCTAGAAGAAGTTAGAGAACAACAAATCAATGAAATATGTCTAATTAGGCTGTAGGCCAAGATTGAACCAAAGAACTAGGTCCTTACCGAATTTCCCACTTTTATCATTTTTCGCATGTTTTCTTTAAATTTTTTATTAGTCTAGTTTCATTTCATTTTCTAAATCTAAACCCCTAAACCTAAACACCAATTAATTTCATTTCAACAACTTTACAAACACTCTCTGTGGGATCAACCTAGATTCACTACTGCTACAGTAGTAGGTCTAGTCAATTTATTTTGACTAGCGTTACGAAGCGCTATCACATATCATAAAAAATCAAACCATTTGAAGTTATAAATCAACAAATAGGCACTAAGCATCACAAGCTGCTCTAACATAGGGGCATCATCAAATCACCATTTTCAATTTGAAATTCTTCAGCAAAAATTATGTTAGGTCTATTATAGAAAATTTTAGTACTATGTTTAAGGTTTTATTTCCAATTGGAATCACCCAGTTTGGAGGTCAATAGGCCGATTTATAGCCAAAACAATAGGATTGGCTCAAACAAAACCAAAGATAAAATTCTACTACATGTTCCTCTCATGTCATAATCGACCAATTCCATGCAAAGAAACATCAAAATAACACCAAGGCACCATTGGTTTTAAACACATCCATCCCATACTAAAAACCTACAAAAAATAGGAATTTAAGCTAGGAAAACTTACCACTTTTTCCTCCAATCGTTTGGGTATTTGTTTAACACCTTTACTTTGATCAAGTTCTCTTCAAATCCTCATCAAAACCCATCAACAATGGAAGCCCTCTTCTTCCTCTCTCCTTGGCCGACCTTCACACTAGCTACTCTTCTTTTCACTTTTTTTTTTGGTCTATCACGTTTACTCTCTCTCAAACACTCACGGTTATGTTAAATAATGAAGTTAAATGTCTTACTTGATGCTTTTTATAATCGTTTAATGGATTCTACATGTCACCTTCCTATTGGTTTTCTTCTAATGACTCATCCTACTTTGAACGAGAAGAGGGGTACAAAAGATAAAAAGTAAAAAAAAGATTCCGCCCTTCTTCATTGCTTGTCTCTAACTCTGGTACGAGTGAGTTTATTGAAATAGAAGATTTAGTAAGAATTGAATTGGGTTGGAATCCATTTCCTACCATTTCTATTTCTTTTACTTTTGAAGTATGAACACGAGAATCATTGAAATATTTGTTGGATTATGATTAAAAAAGGGGTATTATTCCTAGAATTCATTAGTCTACTCAAATTACTTGAATCCAATATAATTTAAAATTAAATTAAATTCAATTTAAATGGTTACATTAAAAAATCTTTGCAGAAAGATCTATAAAAAACCAATATAGTTTAATTTCTCAACTCACTTAGTAGTTATTCTAAAGACCACTTCTGCCCCATACTACCAATGAAAGGGAAAATGTAAAGACTACCATTAAAGCAGCTCAAATAAGATTTACTATATCCATGTGAATTATATCCCTTATCTATATAAATATGATCAAATTTTTTCATTATTGTTCATTAATGATTATTATTCACTAATACTAATAGTGCTAATATTCTAATATAGTACTAATATACTAATAATAATAAAATAATATATACTACTAATAATAAATAATAATAGTAGAATTGCAGAAGTAGAGTCCAAAAAATGGATTCTGTCCAATACCATTGACGAAACAATCTAAAAAATCTAATTAATTATTAATTACTTAATTATAAGAAATTATTATATGATAGCCAGTAGAATCGAAAAATATTAAGTACAAACAAAATATGCAGCAACACCTTTGGAAGTTTAAAAAACTTTACTAAGATATAAGAAGAATGAGACCTAGTTGTTCTTTTGTTGTGCTTCATTAAGTCAAAAAAATGTAAAATAACAAAACAATATAGAATCGATCACCAACATCATGTAAAATGACCAAATTACCCTTTAATGAATACCAAAAATACCAAATTGCCCTTTAATGCATTTAATTCACCAGCTAACCGAATTAAATCCCAAAAATATTCCACAACTGTCTTATCATCAAATTCTCCATGAAATACTCGACTTAGGATCAATACTCATTGATTGGAAGTTTTAAAAATTTTCAAATGGGTTTAAAATCATTAATATCCATTACTTTCCAAAAAGGACATTTTAGTCCTAAACTATCAGAACTCCCAAAATCCATTCTATCGGACTTATTTTCAATTCGTTTCTTTATTATTGGACTTTAATACTTATTCAGAATAATTTTCAATATTTTAGGGTTGGGTCCCCCAAAAATTACTATTCATCCAAAAATACTATTCACTGAACATAAAATTTATATTCAGTGAAAGGAAATGTTCGGGGGGTTTTACAATCACCCCTTTTTATTCAAATGTCATCCACAAAATTTAACTAAACATACATGTTCAAAACAAGTGCAAATATGATGCACGCATCTACTGCTCAGGCTCTTATGTAGCTTGCTCTACTGTGTAATTCCTCCACAGTACCTTAATTAAAGGAATGATCTTATTACGTAGAACTTGTTCTCCACAGTCGAGGATTTGTATAGGTTCCTCCTCAAAAGTAAAATCTTCCTTTAGGTTTACCGGTTGTGCTGTGATTATAATCGAAGGGTCAGTTTGGTTCTTGCGAAGCATAGATACATGGAAGTCTTTGTGAATCCTCGCGAGTTCATCTGGTAGCTTCAATCGATGTGCTAGTGACCTAATTCTTTCTGTGATCTCATACGGCCCTATGTAAGGCGGACTTAGCTTACGACATTTTCCAAATCTAAGCACACTTTTCCGTAGGGAAGTATTAAGAAAAACTCTATCTTTAATTTCAAATTCAAGATCCCTACGATGATTATCCACATAGCTTTTATGCCTCCTGGACTATCTTTAATCTGTTCCAAATAACTTGAATTTTATCATTTGTCACCTATACAAACTTGGGATCTATCTGCCTTTCACCTACCTCATCCCAACATACTGGTGTTCTGAATTTTCTTCCATAAAGTGCTCAAAAGGGGCCATGCAGATACTGGCCTGATAATTATTATCGTATGCGAACTTTATCAGTGGCAGGTGTAAGTCCCAATTCCCCCTAAACTTTATAACATGGGACCTAAGCATATCCTCAAGTGTCTAGATAGCTTTATCTGACTATCCATCTATCTGGGTGTGAAAATTAGTGTTAAACTTCAAGTGTGTACCTAAAGCTTTCTGTAAACTAGGCCAAAATTCTAATGTAAACCTAAGGTCACCGTCAGAGATAATAGAGATTGGTATACCATGGAGTCTCAATATCTCATCCATATACAATTGGGCTAATTTATTTAAGGGATAATCACTATTGATTAGAAGGAAATGTGAGGACTTTGTTAACCTGTGTAATATCACCCATATAGCATCATGGCCCTTTTGACTCCATAGAAGTCCTACTCCTAGGTCTATAGTAATCTTCTCCCACTTCCATTTTGTGACGGGGAGGGGCTGCATTAATCCAGGGCTTCTGATATTCTGCTTTTACTTACGGACATGTTAAACACTTAGAAATAAACTCTATTATTTCCTTCTTCATTCCTTCGCACCAATAGTGCTCTTTAAAAGTGCTACATTTTTGTGCTACCCAGATGCGTAGCATAAACTGAGGAGTGAGCTTCCTATTAGATCTCTTTCTTTAAATCTCCTACATCTGGTACATATAATTGTTGCCCCCTCATCATTGTACCATCTTCCTTGATGGTAAGATCCATTCTTTGCCCAGTCTCAAATTCTGTCTTCAATTTCATCAATTGTGGATCTTGTTTTTGTCACTCTCTAATTTGATCCACTAAGATGGGATGAATGTGAAAAGTAGCAACTAATGCCCCTGAGTCTGTCATATCCAATTTCGTTCCTAGACACCTCATTTCCGCTAGAAGTGGAGGATATATCATCTTTTGTTATACTATCGAATTGATAGGTCTATATTGGCTTTTCTAGGGTGGTGCTCTATCGTACGATTATAATCTTTTTTTAACTCTAACCATTACCTCAACCTTATGTTTAGTTCCTTCTGAGTAAGAAAGTATTATAGATTCTTCAAATCCGTGAAAATCTTATAAGGAACACGATACAAGTAATGCCTTTATATTCTCAATACAAAAACTACTGCTGCAAATTCTAGTTCATAGGTGTGGTAGTTCTGTTCATGCTTCTTTAATTACCTAGAAGCATAGGCTACAACCTTATCATTCTGCACGAGTACACACCCTAACCACTGTCTTAAGGCATCATTATACACTATAAATCTATTAGTCCCTGTTGGTAATGTAAGTATAGGAGCTATCGTCAACCTTTCTGTTAACTCCTCAAAAACATTGTTAACAAGCATCTGACCACTCAAACTTCTCTTCTTTTTAGGTCAACTTGGTCAGTGGGCTTGCTATTCTGAAAAATCCTTCAATGAATTTCCTATAATAGCTTTCTAATACAAGGAAACTCCTAACTTTAGTCATAGTGGTGGGAGATCCTTAATTAGTAACAACTTCAATCTTTTGAGGATCCACACTAAGTCCCTTAACTGAGATGACATGACCTAAAAAAGTAACCTTGTCAAGCCAAAACTGGCACTTACTAAACTTAGCATATATCTGGTGCTCTTATAAGGTTTATAGTACAATTCGAAGGTGTTCTTCTTATTCCTCATGACTTTTTGAGTAGACTAATATGTTGTCAATAAACTCAATCACAAACTTATCTAGGTAATTTTGAAACACCTTATTCATCAATTCCATAAAAACACTTGGAGCATTCATTAATACAAAAGGAATAACTAAGAATTCATAATGCCCATACCTAGTTTTGAAGGCAATTTTTGGAATATCCTCGTAGCAGACTTCCAACTGATAATAAATGATCTTAGATCAATCTTTGAATACACCTTAGATCCCTTTAGCTGATCGAATAAATCATCAATACTCAGAAGCAAATATTGGTTGCAAATTATTACTCTGTTCAATTGTCTATAGTAGATGCCAACCTTAGATTCCCATCCTTCTTTTTAATAAATAGGATTAGAGCCCCTAGGGAGAAGTGCTATGTCTCACGAAACTATCTAATAACTCCTCCATTTGTACTTTCAATTCCTTTAACTCCGTTGGAGCCATTATGTACAATCTAATTGAAATTAGTTGGGTTTCTGAAGGTAAATCTATCATAAACTCTATTACCCTATTTGGAGGTAATCCTGGAAGATCCTCTGGAAACACGTCAGGGAACTCTCTAACCATCAGAATGTTTCTTACTTGAACCTCATTATTACCTTGTTCAATCATTTAAGCTAGGATCCCATGCATGATTTATTGAGCATTCTACTAGCTACCATGATGGTCATTATAATTGAAGGATAAAATTTTTGTATCTTAAGAAATATCGCTTCTGGTTTCCCTAATCGATTCAGGCTAACCTAATTTTTAAAACAATCCACCCCCACTTGATGTGTGGATAACCAATCCATTTAAAGAGTAACAAAAAAATCCCACGTATCCAATATGATCAGGCTTGCTAGGAACTCCTTACGCTCAATCAGTATTCTATTATCTATGAACACTCTTTCAGTGAAGAGTAAGTTTCCAACTAGAATGGAAACTACTACCCCAATGTCTAATAACTAAGGCTTAACACTCAATTTTGTAGAAAAATCCATAGAAATAAAAGAATATGTAGCACCAGGATCTACTAAAGTATAAAAACAATAATCATATCGTTAACTACATCTAATGTGGCATTGGCCGCCTACTGAGTGACTATAAAACCTCAGGCCTGTGTATGTGGTCTACTTACCTATCCTATAGGGGTTTCTCCTCTAACCCGTGAGCCTCTAACAGATCCAATAAAACTCGACCTTTTAGTCTGAGAACCCTGTCCATCCTATCTATAACCCCTTTCAGCTTGTGGAGTTGCTGAAGATCCAACCCGATCTTCTTGACCATAATGGAAGCAAACCATCTTATTCATTTAACACTCACCCAAATGTCTTTTTTCATAAGTAGTATACTCTAGCACTGGGGTCCTAGTGTCATGGGAGTCTCTGAGCCTAGTGGGTGACTTAAAGGATCCTTGGTTGGACGATCCACCTCTACTAAACATCCTACCACCCATCAATCTTGACTTATTTTTCTTGGCTGAACCTTGGGATGAACTAGTTAGTGCGCTGCGTTTCTATTATGATCTTGAACTTTGAGTGATTGTTGTTGCATTTTTCTCCACTTTTATTATAGCTTTAACTAATACCTCGTAGCATGACTGTTAAGCCAAAGATAGGTGAATCTGTAATCTAGGACTAAAACGTGCAGCAAACGTCTTGCACTTCTACTTTTCACTATCAACAATAAACTGAACACTTCTAAAAAGTTCTGAAAATCTCTTCTCATAATTCATTATTAATGTCAAACCTTGCTTTAGACGAAAGAACACCTCTACCTTAGCAACCTTATAACTGTGTAGGTAAAATCTATCTAAGAACTGTCTCTAAAATTATGCCCAAGATGTCCCATCCGGATGTCATCTTTCAATGCCCTCCCAGCTACCCTTAGCCTTGTCCTTGAGGAGGGTATTGGAGAGCATAACTCTCTACTCAGCTGTCCATCACACAACTCTTTATATCTTCATGACCTGATCTAATTATATGAGTACACTCTCAAGATATCCACTCTCATCAAAAGTCTTTCCCCCCATTTTATAGATGTGCTTAATCGAGCATCCGGAAGCTTCCACACATTCACGTGGCTACCTTCTGTGGTGAAAATCTGAGCCATTAGTTCTACATTAAAGCTCACCCTAGCTGGTTCCATCGGCCCTGACGATTAGGAATATGGATGGTTCATAGAGGCACTTGCTAAGTCTAGAATGCAGTCATCCTTTTGTGCTAGAGGTGACTCAGGTTTAGGAGCCATTGGAATGGCTTTCCTAGGACATCCACGGCCTTGTCTGTGCATCGTGCTGTGTATTAAACAAAAATGCAAATGTTTAAAGATTTCAGTTTATGAAATAATATGCATGTAAATCACAACATTTTATTGGTGACCTCATTTTTGAAACAACATAAAAACCTTAAACAAAAAAGAGGCAACCTATTTTTAAAAGTTGGGATCTGACACCAAAATTGACAGGCTCCTATCCTAAAATGACTAGGGGCCTACCTAACACCACTTGGTGGCATTCTAGTCGATATCTGATCTAGTTCGGAGGCTCCCATAGAGCTAAGCTTATTGCCCTTTTTACCTAAAACCCTTAACTTAACATTAAAATACATAAGTAGTGGAGTTTTTCTTTTTCTTTTTTCAATTTCGACAGCACAACGACATTATTCTGACCTTCTCAAAATTTTCAAGTCTCTGTAAAAGTTCAAAAACATTTATGTAATCATCTCAAAATCCCCATGACAAAATTTGGACTTTACGTCCATTCACAGGCAATCTCAACAATCACTTTAATAATCTTTTTAAAAAAGCTTAAACATATTCATGCATTTAACTTTAAAAGATTCATATACATGCGTTCGTTACACAAAATGCAGTCCAAAGCATATTCATGAAAATGCAAATGTTCCCAAAACATTTATAATGCAAAAATGTCTATATAGTAGCATATGACGAAGTTGACTACTCGTAAAGGGAAGTCCCTACCATTGAAGCCCCTGAGCTTGCACTTGGGAGGTTTCATTTAAAAGCAGAAAAGAGAGTGTAAGCTATATGAGCTCAGAGAGTGCTAGATTTTCTATTCGTATCATAATTAACAATTTGAACCTCTCCAAAACAAATTATTCTCAATTCGTACAAATCAATACTAATGTGAATCATATATACTTCCAGAAATCAAGTTTGTCAAATCACTTTTCAAATAAATAGTGGCAGAATTATAAATGTAATGAATTGTTTACATGGCATAGCCAATGACTAACTTCTACCCTTAGGCATAAAGTCATAGAGTATGCATTGCTTAATTGCTACTGGATATCCACTAGTTATGAAGCTGGTTCTACATCGCTTACCCACACTAAGATAAACGCCATATATCTATAACACCCCCTATATGGAACCTAAAACCATCTACACACATAGTAGCCAAATTCCTGTATACTCATTCAAGTTATACAATTCTATTTAAGGCTATACATATACATATTACAAAACCCCCCAATGCTTAACATTATCATTTAACAGTAGTAATACATCAACATATTTACATGGTAATCCAAAAGAAAATATACAATTTCGTTTCTTCATTACATGTGCAATCATCTGTAACTAAAAACACATTTCAAAAGTGCTTTTTCTTCTATCTGTTGGCCTGGTCCCTGCTGATGTTCCCTGTACCTCACTCTTATGATTTACATAAACTAATAGCCATGCTAAGTTTGAAAGTTTAATGGGAAAAACAATTAGTTTGGATGAACACTTACGACAATCATCCACCAAGCACAAGCACTCAGAAATATCACAACTTATATGCCATAAATTCACATTCATGAACCAAACATTGATATTCAATGCTCATGTAAACAAGATGGCATACTTAAGAAAAGTACATTATGCAAATATGCTTCAACATCTTATCCATATACCGAAAATGCATATTTATAAGCCAAATATTGATATTCAATGCTCATTGATATAAATTATCAAGATAATTGCACATCATTACAATTTATCATTACAATT
>JAOSBO010204838.1:0-17373 GCA_027563915.1 Erythroxylum rotundifolium | reverse complement strand
TTATGTGACTGGGTGAGCCATCGATGATGGTCACTCATTGAGTTCGCAAAACTCATCCAAAATTTGCAATTATTTTTTAGGACTTAGAAGAATACCCCGATAGGCAGCGGGAGTATATCTAATGCATGTGAGTGAAAGAAGAGGTCGGGATCAGTTCGCATCTGCATCGTGTCTCTTGTTTTCGCACTGAATTGTAATTTCTGCAAATTATTGTATTTTGTATATTTGGGTTTTACAAAAGAGCTTGATCAAAGTGTATTATGTTTTATTTTTGGAATGGGCTATTCGACATTTTGTCTTGCAAATGAAAATGTTTCTGAAAAAAAGTGGGCCCAGATTTGCGATTTAAAAAAAATATTCTCTTACCGACTTTGCATTGTTTTAGTGCTTTAGCACACCACCGTTGCGAGGTATGGACTCGGATATCACCGTCGATGTCGGGTTCAGGTCTTACAGGAGTGGGGTGTTACATATATATAGGCCAAACAACTCATTGGTAGGGTCACTAGGCACCTTCTGTGGGAAAAACAGCATGTTGGGGCACCTTCGGTGGGCAAAACAATTCGTTGACACGGTCGCTAGGCACCTTCCATGGGAAAGACAGCTCGTTGGGCACCTTCGGTGGGCAAAAGAGCACACTGGCGTACATTCGATGGGAAAAACAACCCTTTGACACGGTCGCTAGGCATCTTTGATAGGAAAATAAGCTTGTTTGTTCACCATCGGTGGGCAAAATAGTCCGTCGACAAAGTTGCTAAACACCTTCGGTTGGAAAAACAACACGTTGGTTCACCTTCGGTGGGCAAAACAGCCCATTGGCACAGCCGTTAGGCACCTTTGTTGGACAAAACAGTCTATTGGGCACCTTTGGTGGGCAAAACATCTTGTTGGTGTACCTTCAGCGTACAAAACAACACTTTGGCACAATCGTTTAGTACCCTCGGTGGGGAAAAATAGCACATTGGTGCACCTTTGGTGGGAGAAATGCCCCATTGGTGCACCTTCGGTTGGAAACACAGCCCTTTGGTTCACCTTCGGTGGGCAAAACAGCCCGTTGACTAGATGGCTAGACACCTTTAGTGGGAAAAACAACCCGACTGCAAGGTCGCTAGGTACCTTCGGTGAAAAAATAGCACATTGACATAGTCGCTAGGCACTTGTGGTGGGAAAAACAACACATTGGGCACATTCGGTGGGAAAAATAACACGTTGGTGAACATTCGGTGGGAAAAATAACCCTTCAACACGGTAGCTAGGCACCTTTGGTGGTAAAAACAAAACGTTGGTGCACCTTCAGTCGGAAAACAACCCATCGGCATGGTAGCTAGGCACCTTTGGTGGGAAGAACTGCACATTGGCACGGTCGCTTGACACCTGTGGTGGGAAAACAACTCATTGGGAACCTTTTGTGGGCAAACAACACATTGGTTCACATTCGGTGGGAAAAATAAAACATCGTTAGGCACCTTCGGTGTGAAAAACAACACGTTGGTGCACCTTGGTTGGTTGCTAGGAACTTTGGTTAGATAAACAACCTGCCAGTGCACCTTCGGTAGGGAAAATAGCCCATTGGCATGATCAGTAAACACCTTCTGTGGGAAAAGAAGCCCGTTAGGCACCTTTGATGGGAAAAAGAGCCCGTTGGTGCACCTTCAGTGGCAAAATAGCCCGTGGGTACCTTCGATGGGAAAATAGTCTGTTAGGCCCCTTTAGTGGGCAAAATAACCTATTGACATGATCGTTAGGAACCTTTGATGGGAAAAATAGCACGTTGGTGCACCTTCGATGAGCAAAACAGCCCGTCAACACATGTTCGATAGGCAAAACAACCCTTTGGCACGGTTGCTAGGCATCTTTGTTGGGGAAAACGACCGGTCGATACACCTTCAGTGGGGAAAATAGCCCGTTGGCACGGTCAGTAGCACCTTTTGTGGGAAAAAGAGCCCGTTGGGCACCTTCCATGGAAAAACAGCATGTTGGCGCACCTTGGGTTGCAAAATAGCTCGTTGGTACCTTCGGTGGGCAAAACGGCCCATTGGGCACCTTCGATGGGCGAAACAGCCTGTTGACAAGAGAGCTAGGAACCTTTGATAGGAAAACAACACGTTGGTACCATTGATCTTAGGTAGCTTTGGTGAGAAAAACAAACCGTTGGGCTCCTTTGGTGGGCAAAATAGTGCGTTGGTTCACCTTCAGTGGGCAAAATAGCCCTTCAGCACGATCAATAGGCACCTTCAGTGGGAAAAGCAACACGTTTGACCACCTTAGGTGGGCAAAACATCCCATCGGCACCATCGCTTAATACCTTTGGTGGGAAAAATAGCACGATGGTGCACCTTTTGTGGGCCAAACAACCTGTCGGTAGGGTTGCTAGGCAAAAAACAACATATTGGTTCACATTCGGTTGGTAAAACAACCCGTACACACGATCGCAAGGCACCTTTTGTGGAAAAAATATCCCGTCGGTGCACCTTCTATGGGCTAAACAGCCCATCGGCATGGTCACTAGGCTCCTTTAGTGGGAAAAACAATACGTTGGTGCACCTTCGGTTGGCAAAATAGCCCATCGATATGGTCACTAGGCACCTTTGGTGGGAAAATAAACCCATCGATGCACCTTTGGTGGGCTAAACAACACATTGGTGCACCTTCGATGGGCAAAATGGTCCGTCGGCATGGTCATTAGGCACCTTCGGTGTGAAAAACAACAACTTGGTGCACCTTCGATGGAAAAAACTGCCCGTCGTCACAGTCGCTAGGCACTTGTGGTGGGAAAACAGCTCGTTGGGCATGTTCAGTGGGCAAAATAACACGTTCGTTCACATTCAGTGGGAAAAATAAGCCTTCAACACGGCAGCTAGGCACCTTTAGTGATAAAAACAACATGTTAGTGCACCTTCGGTGGGAAAAACAACCCTTCAGTAGGGTAGCTAGGCATCTTCGATCGGAAAAATAGCACGTCAGCACGGTCGTTAGGTACCTGTGGTGGGAAAACGGCTCGTTGGGCACCTTCAGTGGGCAAAACAACACATTGGTGAACATTAAGTGGGAAAAACAACCCTTCAACATGATCGCTAGGCACCTTCGGTCTGAAAAACAACATGTTGGTGCACCTTCGGAGGGAAAAATATCCCGATGGCACAGTCGCTAAGCACCTTTTGTGGGCAAAACCACTCGTCAGTGCACCTTTGGTGGGGAAAACAGCCCGTTCGCACGGTTGCTAAGCACCTTCTGTGGGAAAAGAAGCTTGTTGGGCACCTTCGATGGGAAAACGAGCCCGTTGGTGCACCTTTAGTGACAAAATAGTCCGTGGATACCTTCTTTAGGCAAAACAGCCTATTGGGTGCCTTCAGTGGGCAAAACAGCCTATTGGCACAGCCACTAGGGACATTTGATTGAAAAAAAACTCATCACTGCACCTTCGGTGGGCTAAACAACACATTCTTTCACCTTCAGTGGGCAAAACGGCCCGTGGGCACAGTCGTTAGCCACCTTCAGTGTGAAAAACAACATCTTGGTGCACCTTCAAAGGGAAAAACAGCCCGTTGGCATAGTCACTAGGCACCTTCAGTGGGAAAAATAGCCTATTAGTGCACCTTTGGTGGCAAAACATCCCGTTGGCACCTTCAGTGGGCAAAATAGCCAGTTGGGCACCTTTGGTAGGCAAAACAACCCGTCGACACACCTTCAGTAGGCAAAACAACCCTTTGGCATGATCTCTATGCATCGTCCGTGAGCAAAACATCCCATTGGTGCATCTTTGGTGGGGAAAACAACCCATTGGCATGGTCGCTAGGCACCTTCTGTGGGCAGAAGAGCCGGTTGGGCACCTTCAGTGGGAAAAATAGCATGTTTCTGTACTTTCGATGACAAAATAGTTGATTGGCACCTTCAGTGGGATAAACAGCCCGTTGGGCACCTTCAATGGGCAAAACAACCCATTTTCATGGTCACTAGGCATCTTCGATGGGAGAAACAACACGTTGGTGCACCTTTTACGGGCAAAATAGCCCGTTGGCATGGTAGCTAGATGCCTTCAGTGGGAAAAACAACTTGTCGGCACGGTCACTAGGTACCTATCGGTGCTCCTTATATGGGTAAAACAACATGTTAGAATGGTCGCTAGGTACCTTCTGTGGGAAAAAGAGCCATTGGCCACCTTCGATGGGAAAAATAACATGTTGGTGCACCTTCAGTGGGCAAAAAGAGCCCTTCGACAAGGTCGCTAGGCATCTTTAATGGGCTAAGCACCTTGTTGGTGCAACTTCGATGGGTAAAATAGCCCATTTTCATAGTCGCTAGGCTTGGGAATAACAGATCGTTGGTCACCTTCGGTGGACAAAACAGCCCATTAGTAGGGTTGCTAGGCATCTTCAGTGGGAAAACCAGCACATTAGGCACCTTCGATCGGCAAAACAACACGTTGGTGCACCTTTAGTGGGCGAAACAGCCCTTTAGCACAGTCCCTAGGTACCTTTAGTGGAAAAATAGACTTCGATAGGCAAAATAGCTAGGCATCTTTTGTGGGAAAAACCACACATTAGCACAGTTGCTAGGCACCTTTGGTGGGTAATACATCCTATCAGTGCATCTTTGGTGGGGAAAGCAGCCCATTGGCAAGATTGTTAGGCACCAATTGTGGGAAAAAGAGCACATTGGGAACCTTTTGTGGGAAAAATAGTATGTTGGTGCACCTTCAGCGACAAAACAGCCTGTTGCCACCTTCGGTGGGCATAACAACTTGTTGGGCAACTTCATTGGGCAAAACAGCCAATTAGCACAAGTGCTAGGATCCTTCGATGGAAAAACAACATGTTGGTGCACTTTGGTAGGCAAAATAGCCCGTTGGCACACCTTCAGTGGGCAAAACAATGCATTGGCAAGGTCACTAGGCACCTTCAGTTGGCAAAACAACCTGTCGGTGCATCTTTGGTTGGTAAAAGAAATCGTTGGCAGGGTTGCTAGACACCTTTTGTGGGAAAAAAGCCTGTTGGGAACTTTCTGTGGGAAAAATAGCATGTTGGTGTGCCTTTAGTGGCAAAACAGCCCGTTGGCACCTTCAGTGGGAAAAACAGCCCATTGGCAGCTTCGGTGGGCAAAACAGCACATTGGGCACCTTCGATGGGCAAAACAACCTGTCGGCACTGCTCCTACATGTCTCTTTAGTGGGAAAAACAATCCATTAGGCTCCTTCGGCGGGCAAACTAATTCGTTGGTACACCTTCAGTGGGCCAAAAAGCCCTTCGACACAGTCACTAGGCACCTTAGTCAGGAAAAACAACACATTGGTCCACCTTCGGTGGGAAAATAGCTCATCAACACGGTCGCTAGGCACCTTCAGTTGGAAAAACAACCCCTTGGTTCACCTTTGGTGGGCAAAACAGCCCATCGGCACCGTCGCTAGATACCTTAGGTGGGAAAAATGGCACATTGGTGCACCTTCTGTGGGCTAAAAGCCCATCGGCATGATCAATAGGCACCTTCGGTAGGAAAAACAGCATGTTGGTACACCTTCGATAGGTTAAACAACCCGTTTGTATGGTTGTTAGGCACTTTCGATGGGAAAAATAGCCCCTCGGTGCACCTTTAGTGGGCAAAACAACCCTTCGGCAAGGTCACTAGGGAGCTTCGGTGGGCAAAACAACCCGTCGGTGCACCTTAGCTGGGCAAAACAACCTGTTGGCATGTTCGTTAGGCACCTTCCGTGGGAAAAAGAGCCCTTGGCCACCTTAGATGGGAAAAGCAACATGTTGGTGCACCTTTAGTAGGCAAAACGAGCCCTTCGACAAGGTTGGTAGGCACCTACAATGGGCAAAACACCTCATTAGTGCACCTTCAGTGGGCAAAACAACCCGTTTGCACGGTCGCTAGGGACCTTCGGTGGGAAAAATAGCACGTTGGTGCACCTTTGGTGGGCAAAGCAACCCTTTGGCACGGTCGCTCGATACCTTTTGTAGCAAAAACAACTTCGATGGGTAAAACTACCCGTCGACATGGTTGCCAGGCACCTTTGGTGGGAAAACAGCACATTGGTATATCTTCAACGGGTAAAATAGCACTTTGATAGGGTTGCTAGGCATCTTCAGTGGGAAAAACAGAACATTGGCACGGCTGCCAGGCACCTTGGGTGGGAAAAACAGCCTGTTGGGCACCTTTGGTAGGAAAAACAGCACATTGGTGCACCTTCGGTGGGTGAAGTAGCTCGTCGCCACAGTGGCTGGATAGCTTCGGTGGGAAAACTAGCTCGTTGGGCATCTTCGATGGGCAAAATGGCACATTGGTGCACATTTGGTGGGAAAAATAGCAAGTGGGTGAACCTAAAATAACACTTTGAAAGGGTCTCTAGGCGCGTTCGGTGGGAAAAACAGCATGTTGACACTGTTGCTAGACACCTTTGGTGGGAAAAATAGCCCATTGGGCACCTTCGGTGGGAAAAACAGCACATTGGAGCACCTTCTGTGGGCAACACATCCCGTCGGCACAGTCGGTAGGCACCTTTGATGGGAAAAATAGCTCGTTGGGCACCTTTGGTGGGGAAAACAGCACGTTGACGTACATTCAGTGGGAAAAATCGAACATCGGCACAGTTGCTAGGCATCTTCGGTAGGCAAAATAGCCTATCGGCATTGTCGCTAGACACCTTCGGTGGGATAAACAACATGTTGGTGTACCTTTTGTGGGCCAAATAGCCCATCGACAGGGTCACTAGGCACGTTCAGTGAGAAAAACAGCACGTTGGTGCACCAATGGAGGGAAAAATAGCCCGTCTACATGGTCGCTAGGCACCTTCAGTGGGGAAAAAGCCATTGGTTCATCTTTGATGGGCTAAACAGTTTGTTGGCACGGTTGCTAGGCACCTTCGGTGGGAAAATCTACTCGTTGGGCACCTTCAGTAGGCAAAACAGCCTGTTGGTGAAACTTCAGTGGGCAAAACAACCCTTTGGCACAGTTGCTATGCACCTTCGATGGGAAAAACAACATGTCTATACACCTTCAGTGGGAAAAATAGTCCATCGGCATGGTCGCTAGATACCTTGGGTGGGAAAAACAGCTCGTTAAACACCTTCGATGGGAATACAGCCTATTGGCATGGTCACTAAGCACCTTTGGTGGGAAATACAGCACATTGGTGCACCTTCAGTGGATGAAATAGCCCGTCGGCATGGTAGCTAGGCACTTTTGTCAGAAAAAGAGCCCGTTGGGCACCTTCGGTGGGTAAAGTAGCACGTTGGTTCACCTTCGGTGGGAGAAACAATCCAATTGGCACCTTCGGTGGGCAAACATGTTGGTTCACCTTCGGTGGGTAAAACAACCCTTTGGCGCAGTCGTTAGGCATCCTTGGTGTTATAAAAAGTCCATTAAGCACCTTCGGTGGGTAAAATAGCTCGTCGGCACACCTTCGATGGGCAAAATAGCCCTTCGGTATAGTTGCTAGGCACCTTTGGTGGGCAAAACAACCCATTAGTGCACCTTTCGTGGGGAAAATAGCTCGTTGGCATGGTCCCAAGGCACCTTCTGTGGGAAAAGGAACCCTTTGGGTATCTTCGGTGGGGAAAACAACATGTTGGTGCACCTTCGGTGGCAAACTAACCCGTTGACACCGTTTGTGGGATAAACAACCCATTTGGCACCTTTGGTGAGGAAAATAGCTTGTTGGAATGGCCGCTGGGCACTTTCAACGGGAAAAATAGCACGTTCGTGAACCTTTGGTGGGAAAAATGGCACATCAGCACAGTCATTATGTACCTTTGGTGGGAAAAAATAGCCTGTTGTTCCTTCAGTAGGCAAAACAATATGTTTGTTCACCTTCAGTGGGCAAAACAACACTTCGATATGGTCGCTAGCCACCTTTGGTGGTAGAACAGCCCGTTGGCACCTTTGGTTGGAAAAACAGACCATTGGGCACCTTCGACGGGCAAAACATCTCCTTGGCAAGGCCGCTAGGCACCTTTGATGGGAAAAAAAAACACGTAGGTGCAACTTTGGTGGGCAAAACAGCCCATCGACATGGTGGCTAGCTACTTTCAGTGGGAAAAGCAGCCCGTTGGGCTCCTTCGGTGCGCAAAACAATACATTAGGCACCTTTGGTGGGCAAAAAAGCACATTGGTGCTCATTTGGTGGGTAAAACAACCCTTCGGCCCAGTCACTAAGCACCTTTGGTAGGAGAGCAGCATGTTGGTGCACGTTCGATTAGGAGAACATCCCGTTGATATGATCGATAAGCACCTTTGGTAGGAAAAGCAGCCCATTGGTGCACCTTCGGTGGGTAAAATAGCCCTTTGGCACAGTCACTAGGCCCTTTCGTCAAGAAAGACAGCCTATTGGTCACCTTCAGTGGGCAAAATAGCACATTGGTGCACCTTCGGTGGCCAAAACAGCCCTTTGACATGGCCGCTAGGCACCTTCTGTGGGGAAAACAGTCAGACGATGCACCTTCATTGGCCAAAACAACCAGTTGGCACAATCGCTAGGCACCTTAGGTGGGACAAATAGCCCCTTGGGCACCTTTGGTGGGCAAAACAACCCTTCGGCGGGGTCGCTAGGCATCTTTGGTGGGAAAAACAACTAGTTGGGCACCTTTGGTGGGATAAACAGGACATTGGTGCACCTTTGGTGGGAAAAACAGCCCGATGGGCACTTTCATTGGGGAAAAACAACCCTTTAGCATGATTGCTAGGCATCTTTGATAGGAAAAATAGAACATTGGTGCACCTTCTATGGGCCAAATAGCCCATTGCCATGGCCGCTAGCCACCTTTGGTGGGAAAAACGACCCGTTAGTGAACCTTCGGCCGCTAGGCACCTTTGGTGGCCAAAATAGCCTGTCGACACAGTTGCTCAACACCTTAGGTTGGAAAACATCTTGTTGGGCACATTTGGCAGGGAAAACAGCACATTGATGTGCATTCGATGGGAAAACGACCCTTTGGCACGGTTGCTAGGCATCTTCAGTTGGAAAAATAGCCCATTAGCACCATCTCTAGACTCCTTTGGTTAGAAAAATAGCACGTTGGTGTACCTTCTGTGGACCAAATAGACCATTAATAGGGTTGCTAGGCACCTTCAGTGGGAAAAACAGCACGTTGGTGCACCAACGGTGGGTAAAATAGCCCATTCGCACAGTCGCTAGGCTCTTTCAGTAGGGAAAAAGCCCATTGGTACACCTTTGGTGGGCTAAATAGTTTGTTGGCTTAGTCACTGGGCACCTTCGGTAGGAAAAATAGCTCGTTGGGCACATTCAGTGGGAAAAATAGCCCTTTAGTTGCTGAGCACCTTCGATGGGAAAAATAGCACGTTAGTGCACCTTTGTGTTAGTAGTGTGCCCTAGGCCAATGGACATATGTGAACTTTATGCTGACATTCTCACTTATTAATAATATATTATGAGGTATTCTTTTATATATGCATGTATATTGTTTATGTAATGTGATTTACATTCCATGAATAGTATTAGGCTTATGTCATCAAGTATGTGACTTGATAGTAAAACTATAAGCATTATTATGCCATTCTAAAATGTCCCTGGTCGATCATTATTGGTGGAACAATAATGAATTAAGACTAGTATGTGTTTCTAATTGATGATCACATTTTATTGATCACAGATATGAGTTATCAATTCAGATACATAGATATATGTTAGAGAACATATATTGGACCGACCCACAGAGAGAACACTACATCGTTTCATATCATTAGTGATTCTCAATATGGTTTGAATTTAGTCCTTTGACCCATAATCATCATAGTTCCCTACATGAGGAATTCAGTGTTTTGACATTAGACTAAGTTATCTTTAACCAGATAACAAGTAGTCTTATGTTGGACATTAAATGAATCATGCGGAGGGATGTGGATGACGTGGATGGGATTTCTACCTCTCTTAAATGAGAGAGATATCATTTGGGCCTCTTGACAAGTATGACAGAAGAAATGCATGGCCGTGCTCAAATGAATTGATGAGGAGTCATCTATGTCATTTGTTATAATCAGTCAACTTGGGAATCAAGAAACTAAGATTAATCAAACGTTGACATGTACCATAGCTTGTGAGTAATCTTGATATTGTGTTACAAAGGAACCGAGTTTATAACCATGGTTACAGGTTAAATCGGATTACTGACTCTCATTTGATTTGGGTAGTCATAATGTCTTCCTAGAGGCCACTTATGACTTGTGGGCCTTGAAGTGTGATCAAGCCCATTGCCACCATCAAATGAGCCTACAGGGTCGCACATAGAGAGTGATGTGATCTGGGCTTATTCTCTTGGTCCTAATTTATTAGGCACTAAATAAACATATGTGGATATATTTATTGGGGACTGCGTTAAGTTGTCGGGCTTTTATTATATAAGATATAATATGGGCCGAAACTTATTAGGCTTTCATAATCCTAATGGGTTTAGGATTATGATATTCTTATTCCTAATAGGAACAGAGATGAGGGTTTTTGTATAATTAGAGAACTTATGTCTCATTAGATGTGACACGAAAAACCTAGCCACCTAAAAACTTAGTCGTTCATTTTTCTTCTGAGAGAAACATTAGTGTGGTGTTCTAAAGTGTTTAGAACGTGCTAGCACATAGCAACCGCTACCTAGGTCATTTATCCTCATGTGGATATCGGTAAAGGACGTTCACGTGTTGCAGCATCTACAGATCTAATAAACAAAAAGAAAACCAATCCATATCAAGAGGTAATTTCGTACTAATGTAAAATTTTTTATTATACTTCTTGTTGTAGTATGGTCCATTCTGCTGTGTATTGTAAATACTTAGGCCATAGGTGATCCAACACTTTGGTGGGCAAACCAACCCCTCAGCATGGTCACTATGTACCTTTAGTGGGAAAAATAGCTCGTGGGCACCTTCAATGGGGAAAACAGTTCGTTGGTATGGTCACCAGGCACCTTTGCTGGGAAGAACAGCACGTTGGTGCACATTTAGTGGGCAAAATAACCCGTTGGCATAGTCGCTAGGCACTTCTATGAGAAAAACAACTCGTTGGGCATCTTCGGTGGCAAAACAGCATATTGGTGCACCTTTAGTGAGCAAATCAACCCTTCGGCACAGTCGTTAGGTAGCTTTGGTGGGCAAAACAATCTGTCGTTGCACCTTAGATGGGTAACAACCCATTAGCACAGTCACTATGTATCTTCTGTGCGAAAAGAGCCCTTGGCCACCTTTGGTGGGAAAAACAACATGTTGGTGCAGCTTAAGTGGGCAAAAACAGCCATTAGACAAGGTCGGTAGCCACCTTCAATGGGAAAAACACCTCACTGGTGCACCTTTGGTGGACAAAACAACCCATTTGCATGGTCGCTAGGCTTGGGAATAACAGATTGTTGGGCACCTTCAGTAGGCAAAACAACCCATCAGTAGGGTCGCTAAGCACCTTTGATGGGAAAAACAACCCATTGTACAATTTCGATGGGCATAACAACCCGTCAATATGGTGGCCAAGCACCTTTTATAGGAAAAACAGCCCATTGGAACAGACACTATTCACCTTTGGTGGACAAAAAAACCTGTCAATGCACCTTCGATGGGGAAAACAGCCCGTTGGCATAGTCACTAGGCACCCTTTGTGGGAAAAAGAGCTTATTGGCCACCTTCAGTGGGAAAAATAGCCTGTTGCCACCTTCGGTGGGCAAAACAGCCTGTTGGGCAACTTGGATGGGTAAAACAGCTAGTTGGCATGACTGCTAGGCACCTTCGATGGGAAAAATAGCACGTCAGCACACCTTCGGTATGCAAAACAACCCTTTGGCATGGTTGTTAGGCACCTTCGGTGGGTAAAAAAACGTATCGAGGCACCTGCTGTAGGGAAAATAGCCTATTGGCACGGTTGCTAGGAACCTTTTGTGGGAAAAAGAGCCTATTGTACACCTTCTGTGGGGAAAACAGCATGTTGGTGCACCTTCAGTGGAAAAACAATTCGCTGGTACCTTCGGTGGACGAAACAGCCCATCAGCATGGCTGCTAGGTACCTTCACTGGGAAAAATAGCCTGTTAGGCCCCTTCAGTGGGCAAAACAGTACGTTGGTTCACCTTCGGAGTGAAAAACAACCCTTTGGCACGGTCACTAGGAACTTTTGGTAGGAAAATAGCCCTTCAGTGCACCTTCAGTGAGAAAAACCACATTTTTGCACCTTCGGTGGGCAAAACAATTTGTGGACATGGTCGTTACACACCTTCGGTGAGAGAAACAATACCTTGGTGCTCCTTCATTGGGAAAAATAGCCAGTCAGATGGGTTGCTAGGCAGCTTTGGTATGAAAAACAACACATTTATAGGCCTTCAGTGGGAAAACAGCCCGTCGGCACTGTCGCTAGGCATCTTCGGTCAGAATGTGTACCTTCATTGGGCAAGCCCTTCAAGATGGTTGCTAGGAACCTTCGGTATGCAAAACAATCCGTTGGTACATCTTAGTAGGGAAAAATAGCCATTTGCACGGTCACTAGGCGTCTTCTATGGGAAAAAGAACCTTTGGCCACCTTCGATGGGAAAAACAACATATTGGTGCGCCTTTAGTGGGCAAAAAGAACCCTTCGAGGCACCTTCAATGGGCAAAATAGCCTGTTTGGATGGTCCCTAGGCACCTTCAGTCGGAAAAAGGCATGTTGACATGCTTGCTTGTCACCTTCAATGGGAAAAATAGCCTGTCAGACACCTTCGGTGGGAAAAACAACACGTTGGTAGACCTTTTATGGGCAAGACATCCCGTCAACACAGTCAGTAGGCACCTTCGGTGGGAAAAACTAGCCGATCAACACCTTCGGTGGGTAAAATAACACGTTGGTTCACCTTCGGTGGGCAAGAGAGTTGGTCGGCATAGTGGGTAGGCACCTTCCATGGGAAAACTACCCAATGGGCACCCTCGATGGGCAAAACAACATGTTGGTCCACCTTCGGTAGGCAAAACAACCCTTTCGCACGGTTCCTAGGTATCTTCGGTGGGAAAAAAAACCTTTTAGGCACCTTGAGTGGGCAAAACAGTACATCGGCACACCTTCGTTGGTAAAACAACCCTTTTACACGATCGATATCCACCTTTGATGGGTGAAACAACCTATTGGTGCAACTTCGATAGGGAAAGCAGCTCGTTGCCAAGGTCGCTAGGCACCTTCCGTGGGAACAAGAGCCCCTTGGGCACCTTCGGTGGGAAAATAGTATGATGGTGCACCTTTGGTGGCAAAGACAGCCCGTTGGCACCTTTGCTACGAAAAAGAGCTTGTTGGGCACCTTTGGTGGGTAAAATAGCATATTGGCACGGCCGCTGGGCACCTTTGATGGGAAAAACAACACATTGGTGCACCTTTAGTGGGCAAAATGGCACGTGGGCATAGTTGCTAGGTACCTTCGGTGGGAAAAACAACCCGTTGGGCTCCTTCGGTGGCAAAATAATACGTTCGCCCACCTTCGGTGCGCAAAATAGCCCTTTGGAATGGGCGCTAGGCACCTTCGGTTGGAAAAAACAACATGTTGGTGCACCTTCGGTGGGAAAAATAACCCGTCGGCACAGTCGCTAGGCACCTTCAGTGGGCAAAACAACTCATCGGAGCCATTGCTAGACACGTTCTGTAGGAAAAATAGCACGTTGGTGCACCTTCTGTGGGCCAAACAGCCCATCGGTAGGGTCGCTAGGGGCCTTCGGTAGGAGAAAAGCCTGTTGGTGCACCTCCAGTGGGCTAAACATTCATTCACATGGTCGCTAGGCACCTTTTGTGGGAAAAACAGTTCGTTGGGCACCTTCCGTGGGAAAACAACCCTTTGGCATAGTCACTAGGATCCTTTGATGGGAAAAATCAACACGTTGGCACAACTTTGGTGGGCAAAACAACCCCTCGACATGGTCGCTAGGTACCTTCGATGGGGAAGAAAAGCTCGTTGGGAACCTTTGATAGGGAAAACAGCACGTTGGTGCACCTTCGGTGCGCAAAACACTTCATTGCCATGGTCGCTAGGCATCTTCCGTGGGAAAGATAGCTGGTTGGGCACCTTTGGTGGGCAAAACAACACACTTGTGTACATTTGGTGGGAGAAACAACCCTTTGGCATGGTTGCTAGGCATCTTTGGTAGGAAAAATAGCTCGTTTGTTCATCATCGGTGGGCAAAATAGCCCGCCTACGAGGTCGCTCGACACCTTCGGTTTGAAAAACTTCACGTTGGTGCACCTTTGGTAGGCAAAACAGCCTGTTGGCACAGTCTCTAGGCACCTTTGTTGGGAAAAACAGTCCGTTGGGAATGTTTGGTGGGCAAAACAAGATGTTGATGCACCTTCGGTGTACAAAACAACACTTTGGCACAATCGTTTAGAGCCCTCAGTGGGGAAAAATAGCACATTGGTACACTTTTGGTGGGAAAAATGCCCTGTTGGTGCACCTTTGGTTAGCAAAATAGCCCTTTGGTTCACCTTTAGTGGGAAAAATAACTCGTTGACTCGATGGCTAGACACCTTTAGTGGAAAAAACAACCCGTCGGCAAGGTCGCTAGGCACCTTCGACGAAAAAATAGCACGTCGACATAGTCGCTGGGCACTTATGGTGGGAAAAACAACTCGTTGGGCACATTCGGTAGGCAAAACAGCACGTTGGTGCACATTCAGTGGGAAATATAACCCTTCGACACGGTAGCTAGGCAACTTTGGTGGTAAAAACAACACGTTGGTCCACCTTTAGTGGGAAAACAACCAGTTGGTAGGGTAGCTAGGCACCTTTGGTGGGAAAAACAACACGTTGGCACGATCGCTAGGCAACTGTGGTGGAAAAACAGCTCATTGGGCACCTTTTGTGGGCAAACAACACATTGGTTCACATTCGGTGGGGAAAACAACACATCATTAGGCACCTTCGGTGTGAAAAACAACACGTTGGTGCACCTTCAGAGGCAAAAATAGCTCGATGGCATAGTCACTAGGCTCTTTGGTAGGATAAACAACCCATCAGTGTACCTTCGGTGGGGAAAACAACCCGTTGGCACGATCGCTAAGCACCTTCTATGGGAAAAGAAGCCTGTTGGGCACCTTCGATGGGAAAAAGAGCCCGTTAGTGCACCTTCAGTGGTAAAATAGCCCATGGGTACCTTCGGTGGGAAAAACAGCCTATTAGGCTCCTTTAGTGGGCAAAACAGCTTGTTGACACGACCACTAGGCACCTTTGATGGGAAAAACAACATGTTGGTGCACCTTCAGTGAGCAAAACAGCCCGTCAGCATACCTTTGGTAGACAAAACAACCCTTTGGCACGGTTGCTAGGCACCTTTGGTGGGTGAAAGGGAAAATAGCCCGTTGGCATGGTCAGTAGGCACCTTCTATGGGAAAAAGAGCCTGCTGGGCACTTTCCGTGGAAAAACAGCATGTTGGTGCACTTTCCATGGAAAATAAACAGCATACCTTCAGTGGGCAAAATAGGCCATTGGGCACCTTCGATGGGAAAAAGAGCCCGTTGGCAAGACAGCTAGGCACCTTCGATGGGAAAACAGCACGTTGGTGCACCTGCAATGGGTAAAACAGCCCATCGGCATGGTCACAGGTACCTTTGGTGGGAAAAACAACTCGTTGGACTCTTTTGATGGGCAAAATAGTGCATTGGTTCACGTTCGATGGGCAAAATAGCCCTTTGGCATGATCAATAGGCACCTTCGGTGGGAAAAGCAACACATTTGTCCACATTCGGTGGGCAAAATAGCCCATTGGCACCGTCACTTGACACCTACGGTGGGAAAAATTACATATTGGTGCACCTTCTATGTTCGAAACAACTCGTCGGTAGGGTCGTTAGGCACCTTTGGTGGAAAAATAGAACACATTGGTGCATCTTCGGTTGGCAAAACAACCCATACACACGATCGCAAGGCACCTTTTATGGGAAAAATATCCCATCGATGCACCTTCTATGGGCTAAACAACACGTTGGTCTACCTTTAATAGGTAAAACAGCTCATCGGCATCGCCGCTAGACACCTTCGGTGGGAAAAACAGAATGTTGGTGCGCCCAGCCCATTGGCAGGGTGTCTAGGCACCTTCAGTGGGAAAAACAACACGTTGGTGCACCTTCAGTTGGTAAAATAGCCCATCCACATGGTTGCTAGGCACCTTTGGTGGGAAAATAAACCCGTCGGTGCACTTTTGGTGGGCTAAACAACACGTTGGTGCACCTTCGATGGGCAAAACGGCCCGTCGGCACAGTTGTTAGGCACCTTTGGTGTGAAAAATAGCACCTTGGTGCACCTTCGATGGAAAAAACTGCCTGTCGGTGCAGTCGCTAGTCACTTGTGGTGGGAAAAACAACATGTTGGGCACGTTCGGTGGGCAAAACAACATGTTGGGCACGTTCGGTGGGCAAAACAACACGTTGGTTCATATTCAGTAGGAAAAATAACCCTTCAACACAACAGCTAGGAACCTTCAATGGTAAAAACAACACGTTAGTGCACCTTCAGTGGGAAAAATAGCCCGTCGACAAGGTAGCTAGGCATCTTTGATGGGAAAAATAACACATCAACACGGTCGCTAGGCACTGATGATGGGAAAACGGCTCGTTGGGCACCTTCGGTGGGAAAAACAACACATTGGTGCACATTAGGTGGGAAAAACAACCATTCGACATGATCACTAAGCGCCTTTGGTATGAAAAACAACACGTTGGTGCACCTTTGGAGAGAAAAATAGCCTGATGGCACAGTCGCTAGGCGCCTTTTGTGGAAAAAACCACTTGTCAGTGCACCTTCGATGGGGAAAACAGCTTGTTGGCACAGTCGCTAAGCACCTTCTGTGGGAAAAGAAGCCTGTTGGGCACTTTCAGTGGGAAAAAGAGCCCGTTGGTGCATCTTCAGTAACAAAATAGCCCATCGATACAGTCGGTGGGCAAACTAGCCTATTAGGCGCCTTCAGTGGGCAAAACAGCCTGTTCGCATAGCTGCTAGGCACCTTCGATGGAAAAAAAATCATCGGTGCACCTTCGGTGGGCTAAACAACACATTCGTTCACCTTCAGTGGGCAAAACGACCTGTCGGCACAGTCGTTAGCCACCTTTGGAGTGAAAAACAACACCTTGGTGCACCTTTGGTGGGAAAAACAACTCGTCCACATAGTAGCTAGGCACCTTCAGTGGGAAAAATAGCCTATTAGTGCACCTTTGGTGGGAAAACATCTTGTTGGCACCTTTGATGGGTAAAACAGCCTGTTGGGCACCTTTGATGGGTAAAACAACCCGTCGGCACACCTTCGGTAGACAAAACAGCCCTTTGGCATGATCGCTACGCACCATCAGTGAGCAAAACATCCCGTCAGTGCACCTTTACTGGGGAAAACAACCCGTTGGCATGGTCACTAGGCACCTTCTATGGGCAAAAGAGCCGGTTGGGCACCT